>HE670645.1:25727-57888 GCA_000313835.2 Heliconius melpomene melpomene | reverse complement strand
CGTGTTAAAATAAAGATACGTAAATGTTGAAAATAAACATTGTGCAACGAGTACCTTTATAAATTTTACTCCAAATTAAATACAGCAATACTTATTGTATACCTTCGAAAAAATGCGGAATATTTAATTTATTTACTCTCACAATGGACCAGTTACGGATTAACGAATAATTATGACATATTTAATTGCTTTATAGCATGTCCTCTTAATACGAGACCTTATACAGCGTGTTCTTATAGTGTTGTCATATAAATAAATATTACCAACTCTGCGAAATAGTATGGTTTCGATGACTAATTAAGGAAGTTAAATATTTGATATTTTAATTTATTCGCTCCGATGTCGAGGCAAAGTGCGGCGCTGAGTTCCGCCAATCAACACGCAATGCCTCCAGAAGTGGGGAACAAATGTCTTAACTATGTTAAACGGAAAGCTGAAAAAAATACTAATTTTATTGAAAAAAGGAAAACAAATAATTTGGACTATTTTAAAACGACCTGTGTGTTATTGTTCTTGTGAAATATGTAATACAATATTTTTGTATTTTATAATGGCGGCGTCCAATTACTTATTTTCAAAGAAGTTATCCTTTAACCATTATGGCAGCATATCAAGATCGTGTTTAAGATAAACGCATACGCTACCTACTACTCTAGATTGACAACAGTGAAATTTATTGAATTATTAATTAATAATTATATTATTATTTTATTTCTAAATAAAATTAGATATCTTTGTAAATTTAAATTAATTACTTTCCCTGAAAAGAGAAAAATTCGAGGCTAAACATATTTTTAAATAAGATAAGATTTTTTTTTAATTTTTTTTTTGTATATAAGAAAATATATTGAAATGAATAGATAAATTATGATCAACCTTGTCAAATAATAAGATGATTATCTATAATAAAAAGAAAAGAAAAAATTAAAAGAGTTTTTTTTTAAAGCTGACTAATAAATTTGATGGCAACATTTAATTTATTAAAGTTCCAAAATCAATTTATCAATGAATGAATGAAAATCGATTTACATTCATATTATAATAGAAATAAGTAGATGAATTTTGTGATTAACCTTTGATGAAATGATATTGACATTTATAGTTTAACTCGCATCCCGCTGTAAAATACGTGGGGATATTTTAAAACACTATACGAGAATTTTGATTATAGCAATTGTTAGCTTCACGCTCTATCCCGCACATAGCAGGGCAGGTAGAAAAACCTAGGAACCTAGAGACAGCAATGTAGACACTTCCTTCCCATTAAGACATTTTCGGTCCCTACTTTCTTCTCCACGCCGCACTTATAAAATGAAAATATTAAATATTTCATTACCTCGAGTGGGAATCTATCCTAGGTTTATAGTGTCACACTAATTCCCCTACAATATATTATTCTCGCTTCTCATTTAAAAAAAAGGATTTTAACACATAATGTCATTATTTAAATAATTACTATATCAGTACTGAGGAGTGTCAAATTGTTTCTAAATAATACTTGACAACAAATATTCCACCTACTGACCTTTTCAGTGACGTGACGATAATACGTACGTAGGAACTATTAGACTTATAATATGTACTTATTATAAATTGTATGTAAATTAAATCACGTTTAACGCTTATTAAACACTAGCGGACGCGCGCAGCTTCGCTTACGCATGAAACATGTGTTCAATGAAATATTTTTAAGAGTCTAAATTTCAAATTTTATAAAAATCGGTGGCGATTTAAGAATTTTTCCATACAAACTTTCAACCCCTTATTTGCACCCTTATGGAAAGAATTCTAAAAAACCATGAAACACGTGTTCAATTAAATACTTTTAAGAGTCTGAATTTCAAATTTTATAAGAATCGGTGCCGATTTAAATTTTTTTCCATACTAACTTTCAACCCCTATTTCGCCTCTTTAGGGTTAAAATTTTCCAAAATCCCTTCTTAGTGGATGTCCAGATTACGAAAGTAAACATCTGTCCAAATTTCACGTTTCTACTCACAGCGGTTACGGCTGTGCGTGCGTCTTACCTCAGTCAGTGAGGACAAGCCCTTTTATATATATAGATTGTATATAAATTAAACCACGCTTCATGATGTATCCGCACACAGCAGGATAGAGGGTAGGTACATAATCTTAAAACACTCTGTTACCAACTTTCCGCCGAATTTTCCTTTTAGCTTTACCTTGGTAACAGAACGAAGAAATGAAAATATTAATAAATACTTAATAATTTCATACCTAATAAATTCGGGGCCACCTTACACAAGTACTAGTGTTTTACTAGTAACTTACTAGGTTGGTCTCATTACTTCACACATAGGTAAAGAAAATGTGAAACTGAAATAAATATATTTTTATTTATTTATTATAATTTAATCCCAAGAGTAAGAATTGAACCTACAACCAATTGCGTTAAATCACGAACTTGAGCCTCCGCACCACGACTAGCCTCATATACAGCGAGAAGCTGATTTTCATTGTTTTAAATTAATTTGCATATACCATTACCATTATAGCTGTATAACTTCTCACGCATTGTTTTATAATAACCATCAATAAGACGCGACAATACAATTCCCACAAATGTAGGCGGATACACCTTGAGGTGTTTAAAATTGATACAATTTTCGATATCACACTTGAGAGCGGTTTTAACTATAGGCCTTAATTCCGCTTGCAAGGATAAGAGGTTATATAAGGAAAGTTAAATGGGTAAACTTGCCGAATATTTTTAAAACTATATTAGCTGTAGTTAGGTGTTTTTCATTGACTTTTCTAAAAAAATTAAGAAGTGACATATACAGGCATCTTATATCCAAGATTTATAGACTGACAGTTTCTAAGTATTACAGGTAAGTTATGAAAGGTCTATGATTGAGCTATATTGAATAAAACAATTCTAACAGTCGGGCTGTATTTGCCAATTTTTTGCAAAAATCTGGATTTTTCCAAAAAATCACTAATTCCCTAATATCTGCGCTTCTTTGAATTCCGCTACTCAACACTCCATGGCCCTAGAATTCCGCAGAAAATATGGAACGAAGTATCTTAACACTAGGTTCCCTCCTCCTAGGTTCCTCCTAATCTGCTGTGGGATACAGCGTAAAGCTGATAAAAAATAACAATAGAAACACTAATATTTCGAAACACATGTTTATTTCAGGCCATTCCTAGCCCGATCTGAGATAGCACATATCGACTGTCAGACAGTGGGCAGTCAGTCACGGCGAGACGAGGTCGGATCTAGATAAGTAATATCCATTTGTCAAACTAACGTGGGCATGTGTTTGACCTACTGCAATTAATGAGATTATGAAGCACGCTAAATTTTGACAGCTTGGGCGGTTATTTATTTTAAAAAATCTAATCTAGGATGCTGACTGACTAATTCTAGCCAATGTCAACTCGTTTTTTGGTTTTCTAGATTTTGTGTATGAGTAATTTTTGTTTTTGTTAGCTATATAGACGGTAATTAAGTTTTTAATATAATATATGAGTATAAATTAAAAAATTGCCTGTGTTGATACATTTTTTAAATAAAAAATCGGTATAAAAGTTCATAAAATGTAGGTGTTTCTAGTATATAAATCTTGTTGGAAGCCACCCACCCAGACGCACAATTCATCTATGGTTCTGTTATCATCCTCGCGACAGTGAGTTTTTTTTATTTGCACACACTTATACGGTTTAATTAAAGCAGCTTCTCCCTTTATCCCGCACACAGTAGGGTAGGCAAAGGAAAGCTAGTGTTAAGACACTCCGTTTCCCACTTTCCTCCGAATTCTGGAGGCATTGCGTGTTGATTAGCGTAAGAAAACGCCGCGCTTCGCCTCGACACCAAAGCGAAGAAATGAAAATATAAATTTAAATAAATGTTTAATTTTGTCCAGTGGAGTCGAAAATTAATAATATCTTATAACAAAATACAAACCGACTCCAAACAGTAAACTACTCATGCAAGCTTTACGATTTATATGATTTTCTCATAGATGGCATTGTTGGAAATGGACCAAATTAAAATGGGAGCACACGGAAAGCACCAGTTTTCAAATAAAAAAAAATCATCAAAACCAGTCCCTCCAGCCAAAAGTTCTGAGGTAACAAACATAAAAAATCAGTCGAATTGAGACTTCCTTTTACAGAAGTCGGTTAAAATTATGACAAGTTCATATAAAGACATCAGTATCAGTATGACTGCTCGTTCCATGACCTATGAACCTTTGTTTGTTCTAATTTCAGTAAGGTCAAGAAATGGAAAGGTGTGACTGCCGACTTTAATTACACAATATGTTATAGCATTTCCCTTTACCGTACATGTAAGTATATAGCGGTGGTTACACATGAAAGAATGGTAAAAGTGGTATTTTTAAATTAAAAAAAACACTTTCACGCAGTATCCCGCTCACAGCAAGGTAGGATCGGGGAACCTAATGTAAAACACTTCATTCTTGTGCCCCTGCACCTCTACCGCCCAACTAGCTAAACACTTAAAAATTTAAAACTCATTATGAAATAAATATGAAGAAAAAAACATTTTAATACTAGATTTACTAGATACACCTACAGTCTAATCATAATATTGCTGATAAAGATCATTCCAAATAGATGATAATGCGTAGGAAGAATCCTTATTTAATGTTCTAAATTTAGTGTTTTATATTTAAGTACTTCCTTATTATAATTACAGTAAATTGATTGATTCTTACTTAATTATCTGCTTAAATTATGAATTTTAAATATAAGGAATTCTTTATTTAGCTGTAATGATTTTTAAGTGTGAGATATATCCTACCTACTATTTGTTAAAAATGATGTATTAAATTATGCTAGACACGTGCAATTTGCCTCCGACGACGACCTGACTACGACGAAACAAAAGGAGGGAGGGAAAAAAACATTTTGTCTATTTAAAATACGTAACTTAACTTCACGCTTTATCCCGTAGCGGCGTAGTCAGAGAGAACGGAGCGCCAAACGCTACAGTCTCTACATACCTCTTTCGCCTCGTACACTATCATCAACCTCTTCATGCATGCCCTCCGGGGAACCTTATGCTTTTTACGTGACCTTCCTCCGGAATCTTCGATACTGTGTTGCAGGTCAACCGAGGTCTCCCCCTTCATTTCCTCGAGTTCCAATACCGAAATCGAACCCACAACCTCTTGCGTTCACAATCACACTTTGTGCCCCTGAGCCACTCCTGGTTAAAAATATAGCGGCCTTTTAGTATACGCTCTGCCTACGTTTACATATTAGATAAGTATAACATTTCAAAAATGTTACATTTATTCAATCATTATAATACTAATAGCACCTATTGATTATATATACCAGTTCCAACAAGGTATATGATGGCTGGAGGCAAAAAAAACTATAATTTCATATAAGGTTAAATATCCATCCATGATTCACCTTTCAGACACTTCATGGCTGCGGAGATAAAAAAAATAATTTAAAGTTCACAAGATCGATAAAAGCTTAACTAAAGTAGAGCTATTTTACACGTCATTCATATCAAATTATTAAAATTGGCATTTATAAATAGCTATGAAGGTGTATCGATTTAATATCATAAAATTTTGAAGCCGTCATGGCCCAGCGGCACCAGGGTGTGACTGTAACGATACGGTTGTGGGATCGATCCCCAATCGAGGAAGTGAAATATTTATTTACGTTTATATTTCCATTTCTACGCTCTGGTGTCGAAGCAAAGCGGGTCGTCGAGTTCCGCCTCTCAACACGCAATGCCTGCAGAATTCAGCGAAAAATGGTCAACTTAAATATCTTAAAGGGAACGGATGATCTCGATATCAGGTTCCCAGATTCCGTTTACCTGCTCTGCTATGTGCGGGCCACAACAAAAAATATATACGCACTTTTAATAAACCCGAGTTACCTATCATATAAAGATTTTTTAACTTTAACTTACTACTTTTACTATTATTTCTCAAAAATTACAAAAGTCTAAACCTCAGTTCTGAAGTACTCGTCAGCAGATAAATCTATGTAAAGGGGGCAACATAGAAAAAAAAAAAGCACTCTTATGAGTCACTGACTTTGACACAAATATGAGCTGCCTTTACGGTACTAATGTTATGTTTTATTAATGATCAATAAACTTTGGCCAGATTAGGTTCCGTTTTACCACTTCTATTTAAAAAATAGCCATAAAAAATTCAAAAATAAATTTAATTTAAGTACAGTCATTATTTCACAAGAAACATATTTCGTAGCTTCTCGTAGCTGGCACTGAAATAAATAATTAAATATTAAAATAATATTAAAATCATCAAAAATCATTTCTTCTCCCTGGTGTAGAGGCAAAGTACACCATTGAGTTCCGCCACTCAACACACAATTCCTAAAGATTGCGGTGGAGAGTGGGCAGCGGAGTGTCTTAACACTACACTCCCTCTGCATACTCTGTTACATACGGCATACAACTTGAAGCTGATATTTGATACTTCTTATAAACTTGAATTGAAGGTTTTCACGACAACAGAATCACGACCAAAAAAATATTTAATCTTCAAAATTAAAAAACAAATAATTACTACTTATTAACTAACTTAACAATTAATTTTAACTTTCTAAACAGTTAAAAAAAACCATCAATCTCCTACATATTCGCGATACAAATACCATAGTGAGGTCACAATGAAGGCCTCGCCACCTCACGATTGTCGATAAGAGCAAGTACGATACGATCTAGATTTAGTTGAGCAATCTCATTAATACTTATTTATTTGGGCCGTATATGTTTTACTAACCATTTCATGTGTCATTTAAAATATCTGATGAAATGAAGACAATTAATATATTTATTTTTGTTTTTTTTTTTGTCGCTGTATATTGTACGTAACAGGGTAGGCAGATGGGATCTGTGAAGTGATAAAACACTCCGTTTCATTAAGACACATCTGTTCCCCACTTTCTGAAGTATTCTCGAGGTATTGCATGTTGAGAAAGTTCCCAGGTTTCCCCTGCCTATCCTGCTATGTATGTGATACAGCATGAGGCTAAAAAAAATATTATAAATTTTGTGATAAAAGTAAACCTCACCTTAAAGTACCATGTCATATTATATAACAAATAAGTAAGTTTTTAATTAATGGATTTCCATTGCAATAAAACAAAGAGAATTATTATAAAATATGATTATTTATTTTGTGTGTGTACTCTATCTACATAAACAATACGTGGAAATTGAATATAGCAACTAATTTAAGTATTACAAGAAAAAATAAGAGTTATTTTTGTGATTATATTTAAAAAATATTTATATTAATATGATTAATATCCTTCGTTTTTTGTTTTAAAGTTTTTCGTTACATATTAACTACTAAAAACCTAATTAAAATAAATAACAACATTAAATAAGCTTATCCATCCTGATTTTGCAATTGCTTGAGCTGTTTCAGCACTGTATCCAATAGCTTCCTTCTGTCTCTCTCATTCTTCTTCAACACGGAGAAGACAGAAGATTTTTGTTCTGCTTCCTTCAATTTCTCTAGTAAAGTAGCCGCGTCTCTAGGAGTCACTAATGCGTATTTACCACCTTCGATACCTACATCATGGAGGTATGATGACCAGTCCCAACCAGTTATTAGGTCTAGAAGTTGCCTGGCAACAAAATAAAAATAATATATGTAGTAATGGCTTACCGACCACCTTTTCGAGGCATTGCGTGTTGAGTGGCGGAACTCAACGCCAGAGCTTTTGCCTTAAGTGCCAGAGCGAAGAAATGAAAATATTGATAAATAATAACTCATTTCCTCGAGTGGAGATCGAACCCACAACTGACGCGTTACAGTCACACCCTGCGCTACCTCAACAATAAGTGTAACAATAAGTATGAGAGAAAGACATTGCATAAAGTACCTTAAGCTGGCAAAATGCTCTAACAGCTCCCCCTCCTTTAGACCAGGAACTGGCTCCCCAGCTGCGAACTGCTCGCACTGTATCACGTCCAGGTCCAGCTGGTACAGTGCTCCTGAGGAGATCTGACGCACAGCTGGATCTAAGAGCAGGTTGCGGAGACGTGATGCTATACGGTTGGTGGCTGCTCGTACTGCTGCGACACTGATAAAGAAAATTGGAATTATGATGATTATCACGCATTATGACTTAACTGTTTTATACTTATAGCACAATTTATGAATCGAAACTGGTTGAATAAGTGCTTCAAAGAGATAGGAGTTTACCATTTTTTTATGATAACAATGTTCGTAAAATTTTTCGTTTGTGATATTTTGAGCTTCACGCCGTATGCCCCATACAGCAGGCTACACAAAAAGGACCTAGTCTTGAGACACTGTTCCCCACACACCGCCGAATTTTCGCAATGTCACGAAATAATAATATATTTGATTTTCACGATGATTACACATTTTAAATGAAACCATTTAACCAAATTAATTGTGTATATTTAATATTATACATTTTTGGAAACCTGACGTTTTGGAAACCTTACAGTAGTCCGTGGTCACGAGTAAACACCCAATACTAAATATAAGCGATGTCTCGAAAATTGGAAGGAAAGTGGGAATGGAAGTATCTTGGCATTGAGTTCCCTCTGCGCACCCTACTATGAGCGGAATATAGCGTAAAGATAAAAAATATAAAAAAATAAATTATTTCGCTAAAAATCGCTTACCGTGCTCTCTCAGGCAACTGTTCTAGAGACGTCAACACTCCGGAGAGATAGCTCAACATATCTGTGACAAATGAAGATGCTTGCCCGCTAGGCTCAACTGTGAAATAACTTAAACTTAAAACTTGTTATAATAAATAAATCTAAATTAAATTAGCAGCTGTATCCCGCATACAGCAGGATAGGCAGAAGGAACCGAGCCTTAAGACACTCACTAGGTTCTATCTCCCTATCCTGCTGTCTGCGGGATGCAGCGTAAAGCGAAAAAGACATAATATTACCAAGTAACCAATCATAATTTTCAAGATCCAAAAATTCATCAACTTTCTTTTCTAAATTTCCACATATTTGCTGTTCAGCGTCATCTCTTGCCGCTTGGAACATACTGCCTGCTGCCTAAAAATAAAAATGTTTTTGTAAATAAAGAAAACCCTTAGAATAAAATGAATGTTGGTTAAGGTTTATATTGGTTGGTTAAGGATATTGAATATCTATTTTCTGTTTTAAATAATGAAACAAAATTTATATAATTAATTAATTTATGAAATTAAAATAGAATTTATAATTTACCTGAGTGGTTACAAGTTCCGATCCAGTAATGTTACTAATGAACTCATACAAGAAGGATGTAGCATCTTCCAGATACTGCGTGTCTACAATAATCTGTAATAATAAAAAAAAAATATTTTCTAATAAACAATGCATACCATTTTTAAGAAAAATAAGTCACATTTGACTCTTTTATTTCACTTCGTGATGTACGTGCACGGACGGTACCACTAGCATTACTAGCACCACGCACCTGCGCTAGCTGCACGAGCGGCAGCGGGCGCCGGAACAGCGCGGACAGGCAGCCGGTGAAGGAGCGGCTCAGCAGCAGCGAGGCAGAAAGGCGCGCCGCCGCCGCGCGCCGCCCTCCACCCAGTCCCAGCCCCGCGGAGTACTTTAGCCACGCGTATATGAACTCCTTCACCTGCACGTACACGGCGGGCACTATTGTCGAGAATGGGAACCTGGTCAAATAAATGTACATAAAATAATCAATACTATATTATTTAATAATACGAGCTTTAATTTACGCTGGTAGCGTTGCCCGATTTTGTCTTGCTAACAAGCGGGATTTTTAAATGTTTTAAATGAAAACATGTGATTCTATCACTGTGATTTTTAAAGTGTTATTCCACACAAAAGAAAAATACTTTTTTAGAAACATAAAAATTCGAGCGTAACAGGATGAGCTTGGACGTTTCCAAAAGGCTTCCTAAAGGTTCAATTCCCGCTACGTTCAAATTTTTTATACGTTACTAGAATAGGAGACTTTTTGTTATTATAATAGCTATATTTAAGTGAAGATAAGATTATTGTTTTATATACACAATATTTGTCAATAAAATATGAACTTACAATTATTATAAGCAATCAGTACCACATTCAGCATACATAATGGCATCAGAGAAAATTATGAAAAATTAAAAAACGATATACTTACTTTCTCGGAAAAGGCTGAGTTTCAAGTTCGTCACCTTCATATGGGAATGTGTCCATTACACCGTCATATTGCTCTTGATTTTCTACCTAAAATGATTCTTTTGTTCTAAGTTTTAAGCATTTTTAGATTTGTCTTTCTTTTATATAAGACAAAAAGTTACCGAATTATAACTTAGAGTTGAGACCGTCTTACGGTTTCTCCTTGAATTCGCAACATTAGTGTACGCTTTAGTGTACGCATTAGTGTACGATATCATTTATTTTAATTTTACGCTGTATATAGCAGGGTGAGCAGAGGGTACCTTGTGTAAAGACCCCATTAATACACTTCACGCGTTTAACACTTTCTGCAAAATTCTGAAGGGATTGCGTGTCAAGTGGCGGGACTCAACGTGCGAGGAAATGAATCGAATAAGAATAGAACCCACAATCTATAGCGATTAGTCACACGCTTGCGCCTTTGCGCCACGACTAGCCTTCTTAGGATAGACATAAACTACTTCTTTATCATATTAGTAATATTCTCGATATATATTAAAGTATCTTTCTATTTAATATAATAGCTAATTATAATATATATAAAGTTGTATGTATACCTCAATAGGCACAAAAGAGGCGTTATCCAATATATCTCTAAAAACGACCACCCATCTTTGCATCAGCACTTCAGTGTAATGCTCGGCCATCTCTTGCAATAATAGTGGTAAAGGATCGGTTGGTAAGCCGTAACATCTGTGAATAACAATAACTTAATGAATATGTTATTAACACCTCAGGCTATATTAAGGAGTGTTTGATTTGATAACTTTTAGGTTCAAATCTCAATAATAAAAATAGTCAAATTTAATATATAAAAATGACAAAAGACATATAAAAATGAAACCATACTCACTTCAACGCATTAATAAACAGCACAATCTGGTGTTTAATACTCAACATTAAAGTCGGATCAGTTATTAGTGATGTGTTAGTTCTTAAAGTAGACGCTACTTTAGTGACTGCCATACTCCATGTATCCAAGAGCCAGTCCTTGGAGACTAGACCAGCTCCGGTGGCGAGGAGGTGTTCTTCGAGGATGAAGAAACCTAGTACTGCATTGAGATAGCTCTTCATGTTTTGTATGGAGTCATGGAGGTTGCCAGATGATGGTATGAGGACGAGACGAGCTTGTTGTTTGCGTTGAGCTCTGGAATGCATTATTTTATTTTATTTTCTGACGTTTATCCCGCACATAGAATGGTAGGCAAAGGAAATCTGGTGTTAGGACACTTTATTCCTCATTAAGACACTTTCGTTTTCTACTTTCCGCCGAATTCTTGGGGCATTACTTGTTGAATGACGTAACTCAACACTGCGCTTCGTCACGTTCGCAGAATGCGGAAATGAAAATATTAAATACTTCATTCCTTCATGTGGGAATCGAACCTACAACCGTCACATTTACAATTGTATGCTATATTTATATTTTCTTCCCAAATGAAAAATGTGCAAAGGTTAGGAAGTTTAACTTCAAGTTCAGGTCAGGCTACAACTCATTGATCAACCTATAAGTACAGGGAAAATTTAGATATGATATGTAAAAAAATAACAAAATATCATTTTACCTGTAATATTGCACAAAGTCGTTCTTAGCACCAAGAACACTGTGTATATGTAAGCATCTGTGCAGTGGACTGAAATCTACCAGTTCGTGAGGACATTGGG
Organism: Heliconius melpomene melpomene; assembly: GCA_000313835.2. Classification (NCBI taxonomy): domain Eukaryota; kingdom Metazoa; phylum Arthropoda; class Insecta; order Lepidoptera; family Nymphalidae; genus Heliconius; species Heliconius melpomene. The sequence goes on along the minus strand of HE670645.1, from coordinate 46,043 downwards.
GACCACTGTTTTCTTTACTTGTAACTTCCAATGACTCTGTTATAGAAATGTATATAAATTATAAACAAATTTAAATATAACATACAAAAACAAAATTTTATGCATACTAATTAGTGTGATTTGTATTTATAAAAAATGATTACTTAAAAGAAATATTTTTTACTCTAAATTTAGGCAATGTTAATCTACATCAATTATACCTTTTTTATTTTTTACAATATTTTCCAAACTCCTTCCAAGCATTTCTTGAGTTTGTTTAAGAGCCATAGCACCAACCTAAAATAAATATTGTCATAAATTATTGAAAATGTAACCTTAATTTATACAAGAACCAATATTTTTGTTTTTAAAACATAGATAAAAAAGTGCAAGAAAAATATCATTATTAATATTTACAACTCTCTAGAAGTAACATAAAATATTTTTTTAAATAATTTTGTATATTTTTTTATAACACAAAAAAAATTATGTAGCAAGAATTGGAAACCAAACAAATGCTCTGACCACACATTCTGAGCTGTCAAGGTACATCAAAATTGTTAGACATTTAAATGTAAATAAAAAAATGTTTTCTAAAAAAAGTACTTTTTTCCCAATTGTGGAAGATCAGAGGTGAAAAATTTACCTGGGGACTCAATTTCCTAATATTTTCAAGAAAATCTCTCAAGTCTGCCATAGAGGCATCTTGTATAGCCTGCCTAAGCCTCGGAATGTCAGCTGATATTTGTGCACACCATTTGTAAGGACCTACGCGAGGTAGCAGTACATGCTCTAATTGTTCCAGAGTTTTGAGTGCTGGATAATACCTGTTTTGAAAAATATTTTATTAATCCTAGTAATATTATAAATGAAATCATCACGGCATAGGAGGAGACTACAATGAGGTTAAATTTCCACTCAAAGAATAAATTATTATTTATTACTATTTTCATTCCTTCTCTATTATCAAAGCAAAAAGTGTGGCTATGATTTCCATCACTCAACACAAAATTCAGCAGAAAGGGGGGAAAAGGAAGAAATATATTTTATTGTTTATTAATTTATTATGAAAGAACACTACATTTTGATAATTATACGAGCAAAAGATGTTTATTATACCTTTTTGCTTCTACTTGAGTCTTAAGTTTTGAGTATGTGGTTAGCAAAGGCAGACATAATTCCATTTTTTCTATGGTTGATGCAATGTTTAATTCCACTCTTCGGGCTCTAATCAATTCTTCAGCTTGTGTACAAAGGCCTTAAAATAAAATAAATATTATTTTTATGTTATGATTTTATATATGAAACAATTTACTTTTCAGAAAATAATCAGTGTGCTACTTTGGTTTTTAATTAAGTGCATTATAAAAAAGCTACAGCTAGATAATTTTATTAATTTTTTGATAATTACATACTTTCAGCAGATTCTTTTACATTTGCATCGACATTTGATATCTCGGCATGTAGTTCTTCAGCATGTGAGCGGACTTGCAAGAGCTCTCGTATAGAATCTATGAAGCCCTGGAAAACATCGAATGATAATTTAATAATGAAATATATGTAAATAAAATCTATAATCGAGGAAATAATTCGTTTGAAATGATAAATTACCTGATAATAGAAATTACACAGTTTTTCAATTTCTTTGTCATGCTGTTGGATTCTATCATCTAATTGTTGTACAAAAGCTTCGTGGCCTCCCTCACCTTCATAGACTGATCGAAACGCTGGACCCCAGTAATCATCTATACCTTCAATTTCCTAAAATAAATATTTTTTTATAAAAAGTACTTCTTTATTTAATCTAACAAGATTTATTTTTCATTTACTAAAAAATATTTTTATTATTTATTAGTTATTGTGGATAAAATTAGTAAATAAACTACTAAACCATATTCATCATTTTAATCTCAACCCATTATTTACATATTTTAAGAGGGTGTATAATAATAAATATAAAATATACCTGAATTGTTGCGTTAGTCATTTTTTAAATTGTAAACACTAGCATAAAGTCGAATGTGCAATTATTATAGTAAAAATTATACTTTTAATATTAATATTTAATGTTATTTACTATCAAAAAATAGTATAACACAAAATTAACTTAAATTTTCTAATTTTGACATTTACAATCAACTTTCAACTTCTTGACTAGACAGATAAGACACAAGGTGCTACGTTATACGCTTGTATCTTCTCTGATAGTCCGGTCATTAGGTATTATATAAAAATACAAAAATTTATAGAAAATAATAGAAATATTTTTAAAACAGTTCGGCAAACAACAATTATTTATCACTTCAGCCATTACTTCATGGTAATCCTAGTTAAATATAATTTTAATAAATTACAATATTATTATGACGTAATCAACAAAAAATAAATCTAATTAATAATGTTGCAAGTTACAGTATATCTACCGTATATTATAATATAAAATTTTCTTTATGTTTCGATACAAGATACGATAATATTTAAATGAGTAAATGTTTGATATTTTTCTTCATTTAAATTATCAATTTCTGTTACAATATTACCGATATATTATATCAATTTCTCTCTAAACATTAAAAAATATTTTACCTGCACTCTTGGCAAAATGCACCCGTATGACAACATCCTACAACTATCTGCCAAATAGTTAAGTGCCAAATCAATCTGCCAAATAATTCCGCAGAAGCGGTAGAAGTGAGTGTGTCCTATTTTATATTTAAATTGAATTAAATTGCGTTTTATTTTTGATCGCAACAATTTAAACAAATCCATGTGGCGTAAATTTATTTAAATAAACATTTATATTAACACATTTACATTGATATACAGAGGTCCCGCAACCATGGCTCACTGTATTAGAGTTTTGCATGGCCAAGTAAGTAAAATAATTTTCTTAATTTTTGCACGTGGATTCCTTATTTAATTCGTTAAAAATCACCTTAACATAAGTCTTTACTATAGATTTTATTTATTTACGATATTATCAATGAAACAAAATAAAGATATCGCTGGTGAATGAATAGGTCACAAAAGGTAAAATAAACAAATTAGGGTCAATAAGGGTTAGACGTGCCTATAACCGGATCTTATTTAATAAATTTATTATTAATATAAATTTACATAAAAGTTATATATGGAGACACTGAACCAAATAAATAAATTTTAGGGTAGCAGGACGAGGACAGCACTCGTGGAAATTCAAAAAAGATGTTTCAGCGTGTCCCCTCTCACCGCCGCTGCAGCTCAGGTACATTTAAATTCAAAAAAATATATATTTCGTACGATTTTACTGATTTTGTAACACTGTTATGTAATCAAAGTGCACCTGAAAAGTTAGTGCTAAACTTGTATTTTTCGCTTTAAGTTATAATGTTACGTTTATATTTTAGGTGGCCATGTCGAAATTCGACAAAGCTCCTTTGCCATACGAAATTTTGACTCAAAAACTAGAGATTGTGAAGAAGAGGTTAGGCCGTGACATGACCTTGTCTGAAAAGGTGTTATACTCTCACTTGGATGATCCTAAGGGCCAGGTAAGGAAATCAATCTAAATTTATTGAAATATTATTCTTATTTTTAAATATATTATTAGTGAAATGATTACATACAAGTATTTTTATTTACTATTAGAAATAATTTGTCAATATAATAAAAAAATATATTTCACCAGTCTAAATTATACATATGTAAAAAAAAATCGAGAACATAGCAAAACTTGGTCACATATTGTTAGTGCTAATCAATTTAGCAACATCTGGCTAACATGAATACAAATTTAACATACAATTTAAATTCCTTTACTATGAAGTTGATTTTTTGGTCAAATAAACAACATTATTTATTTTATTTTAATTTAAATTATGTACCTACAGCTTTGTCCCTGTGGTCAAAACTAAATAGATTATAATCTCCCTCCACAAATGTATTTTCCAACAGAAAAATAATTATCAATTCAAACCTATAAGAAAAATATATTTTATGAAATATTTTTTTAGCTTCATCCCTCTGCCTACCATGGCAGAGGGATTCTAGGAATGTAGTATTGAGACACTGTTTGCCCACTTTCCATCAGATTCTTGAGCAAGGAAATGAAAATATTATTTCAATGAAAAGGATTTGAACCACACAAACTTTTGTGTCTAAATGCAGTCTATGCTTGTGCCCCTGTACCATCATGGGCTTTAACTATGTTAAATATAATTATTGATAACTTTATACAGGAAATCGAAAGAGGTACAAGTTACCTACGTCTCAGACCAGACCGAGTAGCCATGCAAGATGCTACAGCCCAAATGGCCATGTTGCAATTCATTTCCTCTGGATTGCCAAGGGTAGCTGTGCCATCTACTATTCACTGTGATCACTTGATTGAGGCTCAAATTGGTGGTGATAAGGACTTGGCTAGAGCTAAGGTAATTTTTTAAAAATTTTCATTCCAATTTTTATTTTGTTAAAGTTCTTTGTTTTAGATGTTTTAGAAATAAAGCATTGGTTGAAATATTATTCTGGGTTTTAGGTATTTTGTAGTATATATTAAATAATTGTTATTTTTTATCTCTTTATAATTTCCTTTATATTGACTTACGCCCAATATTAATAATGTATCTCCTATCTCCAGTTAACGTCTATCTTGTACTGTCCGACATGTCTATCCAATCACTAACCTGCATGCCGTCCTCAATCTGTCTATTTCAATCTATGGTAGCAATTTTTGGATTAGGATTGGTTATTAACATTGGGCGATAGTGGATCATCCCATAAGGGCAGGGTACTGAGAAAACTTTATGTTATACTCTGTTTTCTTGTATTGATTGTTTTATAACTTTTTGTTATGATTTTATTTATGAATTATGCAGATTTTTTTCAAAATTGGAACTAATAAGAAAATGTCTTCTAATTTAGGATATTAACAAAGAGGTATACAAATTCTTGGAAACAGCTGGAGCTAAATATGGCGTTGGTTTCTGGAAACCTGGTTCTGGTATCATTCATCAGATCATTTTGGAGAATTATGCTTTCCCTGGTCTTCTCATGATTGGTACTGACTCACACACACCTAACGGAGGTGGTCTTGGATGTCTTTGCATTGGTAAGTTGTTTAAAAATTAATATATTATCATGTTATTCAATACTTTTTATTTTTTATTTAAGAATGCGAAAAAAATATATTACAAAAAATATCCATTTTTACCATAGCAGGGTAGACAGAGGTGACCTACTTATAAGACACTATGCTTATTCCATTTTATTTCCGTCCTATTTTCTTGACATGGCTCGAGTGAGAATTGAACCAAAAAAATTTACAGTTAGACACTGTGACACTGAGCTATACTGAGCTGACTTCATGAAAATATCTGTACTACTAATATGATATCTACTACAAAACATCAACAAAACAATCTTTAATTTTGTTACAACAAAAGGAAAAAGAAATTCTTCTTTTTCTTGTGGAAACAAGAGTGTCTCAACACCAGGTACCCACTGCTTACCCTGCTTTATGCGGAAAAAATAGCAAATAATAAAATGCTAAAAATTAATTAATCAAGGAATTATAATTATTCCCTCTAGCATAATTCATACTTTGTAACTATGAATTATAATTAAAATTATATTTTATTTCTAAGGTGTCGGAGGTGCTGACGCTGTTGACGTAATGGCTAACATTCCATGGGAACTGAAGTGCCCCAAAGTCATCGGTGTTAAACTCACAGGTGTGTATATAAAAATGTTATTTTAATGCAATTTACGTTTTTCTAACATGATATATTAGTTGATAACATAATAGTGCGGCTTTGGATACTTGTAGTTTTAAATATTTCACTATATTCCTAAATTCTTGGCTGTATTAATTAATTATCTAAAAATATATCTGGATATTATTTTATTTTCTGTAATGTTTTTTTATATACTTTAATTGAACATGAATAGAGATATTTAAACAAATGAAAACAAACAGAAAGTAAGATGATGAATAATACAAGCAATTCCTCCAGAATTCGGTGGAAAGTGGGGAATGGAAGATTTTAACACTAGATTCTAAGGTTCCCTCAGCCTACCGTGCTATGTGCGGGGAATACAGCTTGAAGTTAAAAAATATATATAATTTTTACTAAACGCTTTTTTAGATAATTGATATTTGGATTATCACATCATTTCAAACATGTTTTATCTATAAACCTGCGTAAATTGATAAAAAAATACACAAATGATGTCGTCAAAGCTTTATTTTATCGTTGTTTAAATCAGTTTTTATCAGCATTGTGTAACATCACATGCAAATGAATGTGAAATGACTTTGATTGATTTATATGAGAGAGGCTATATTGAAGTTCTACTGCTGTTATAGTTCAATTGACATATTTAAAAAATCCTATGATAGTTATTAGTATTTAGTTTAGCTAAATTTTGCTCAAGTATATAATCATGCTTATTTTTTTATTTACGCTTATCAGCGAGGAAATGAAAGTATTAAATATTTCATTCCCCCAAGTTAGAATCGAACCCACCGTCGCATTTACAGTCCCGAGCCCCTGAACCATGGTACCCTCAGTTATTTTTGAATGAAATCATATAGATATATGTTACAAAATATTATGAAATAAAAAAATGTAAATCTAAAAATCTTATTTGTACATTCAGTAAATAAATTAAGATTATTTAACCAAGTGTTACTTAGTTATACATAAGACTGCATTGAATTGAGCCTTATTTTTTTTTTGTTTTGCATATAAGATAACGTTGTTACAATCATCGTATAATATACAACTTTCCTCTGTTTATTTAAAATATGTATAACATTTAAATTAAAATTATACACAAAATACAGGAAAAGTTGCACAATTTTCATTAAATAAATTTAAAATATATTTAGTTTAACAAATAAATTCGTCATTACGACGCAACCAGGAATTTATATGACATATTATTAAAATTGATTGTTCATATTATTTTCGTACTATAAGTTCTTTGGCTGTTATAGACATATACACCGTCTTTATAAAATTTTTTTTACATGGAAAATAATAAGGCAAGTGGGTATAAATCGCTAGTTTTTTTAAAAAAATATATGTTATAAATCTGTACAATTAACATTTTAAAGCTTATTCCTTCATAATAAAGTTTAAAATACAACACGCGCACTAATTGCGCTATTACATAGATAATCTGAGTTATAAATAGAAAGATATTTTTGCATGGACGATTGCCAAAGTCAGAATGTCATTGATTCTACGAGAAGAATCTTGCATAATTATAGTAAATTTAGTGAGAAAGAAAGTTAATTTAATAGCTATTGTAATTGAGGCAATCGTGGCGTGGCAGAAAGTATGACTGTAAACGCAACAGGTTGTGAGTTCGATTCCCACTCGGGGAAATGAAATATTTTATAATTTAATTTCTCCGCTCTGGTGTCGAGTCAAAATGTCGCATTGATTTCCGCCACTCAAGTCTCCAGAATTCGGTGGAAATTAGTGGTAGAAATGTCTTAGTGTCCCCATGTTCCTTTAGCCTGCCCTTTCTATTTGACGGCTGTGCATGAACTTTTTACATGAAAAATGTTTTTTTTTGTTAATTTTGGATGAAGTTTTGTCTCATTAGGTCTATTATCTCCTACATGTTTTCTTACATTTTGATTATAAATGTCTGTATGGGTAACAAATTTACACTCAACTACAGACTACAGTATATCAATAATTTTAATTTTGTAAAATTGTACATTTGACTTTGAAAACACTATAAAAAACTTAAAGAAAAGTTTTTCAAAAAGAAAAATTGTGTTCTTTGTTTTCATTAAAAACAAATAATACATACTGACACGTGTTCATTAAATTATTATAAATGTGTTAGTCATTGCAGAGATCACAGGTTATGAATTTTGTACTCATTAATAAACTGTTATAATATATATTGATACCGCAAACGTGTATTAGATAATTACAGCTATAGTAGCTAGTAAGCTATAGATAATTCTAATATACTGTTACAATAATTAATTTTATATATCGTAATTACAGGTTGATGTGCAAATATTATGAAAGAATTAATTTTTAAATTATTATAATATATAAATTGAAGTATATTATATTTATTTGACTGGACGCGAGGCCGCCACCCAACATGCTACCTAAAATACCTCGAAAATTCGGCGGAGAGTGGGAAACTGAGTGTCGTAGCACTAGATTCTGACACCATACCGGCTGTATGCACGATGGCATGAAGCTGAAAACAAATATAAATAATTTATTAATTTCAAATACATTGATAAAATTCGATAAACGTAAAAATTTTACAATTCATGTTATATGTAACATTCAGTCACGTAATTCATGTAGATTGATCTCGATCATAGTGTCGTATTGTGCGATACGAGACGCGCTATCACATGACGTCTAAACGAACTAAATTATAGTACTCCAGACTTAGAGACTTGTATGTAGATTGTAGAGCAAATATGCAACGATGTAAACAGGTCTTCTTTTGTTATATCTCTATTGTTATAATACTCTAAAATTAAACATAAAAACTTTTTAAATTATAATAAATAGGTAGGTACATATAAAAGTTCCCTTGTATGAAAGGCAGAAAATGTACGAAGATAAAAAAAAGAAAATAATCGTCGTATTTCAATGTCATAATTGTTTTTCGGTCATTATCGACATTGGAGGCTTGTTTTTGTATTTTTGATTATTGTATATGTTATAATAAAAAAAATATCTTTACGTAAAGTAATGATAATTTTCCGTTGTTGATTTTGTTCCACATCATATCAGATAACCACGTAATTGGAGTAGAAAAACGCACTCCAAGATTATTTAATTATGTACTGAAGATAAATATTGTGAAATGTGATACTGAAGGAAAAACATTTTATTGTAAAATACCATATAAGATTCTTTATTGCACCAAATTAACACATAATAAAACATATATTGCGAAAAGACATACACAACGGTGGACTTAGATCTAGAAGAGATCTCTGCCAGCCAACCCATGGAAGTGGATAAGTGCAAAGTAGCAGGAAAGACAAGATAGTGCAGGGAAATTGAGAAAGACAAAGAAAAATAAAATAAAACTAATAGTAATAATAAATATAAAAAATAAATAATTAGGCAGGATATATGTACACAAATAAACATACATACACATATATTAGTAATAAAAAACCATTTACACTTTCTATGTAGGGTTATTCTAACAGATTTTTTAGATTTTATCAATTCTCAATGCCACAATAATTTGCTTATTTTTTTTATAGATAAAATTTATTTTAATCAAATAGCAAAGATGTACATACTGTCGATGGCAATATACTTAGTCAAATTTAAATTTCATAATAATGTTTCTGTAAATAGATTTATATGTACCTACTATATTATAGCTTATATATATAGCTATAGCTTTCAAAAAACATTCTATTTAACATTTAAATTTTCTGACCTTAATACCAAATCGGAAGATTGAATTATTTTCTACTGTCACGTATTTCAATTGAACGATGCTTGGGGAAGGAACGGTGTATCTTAACACTACATTCCCTATCCCTACCCATGAAATAGCGTGAATACAGCGTGAAACATAAAATAAAATGTATCCTATTACTATTTATCCCCTTTTCAGGTCAGCTCAAAGGTTGGACCAGCCCAAAAGACGTTATCCTCAAGGTAGCAGGCATCCTCACAGTGAAGGGTGGTACCGGAGCCATAGTAGAATACCACGGACCCGGCGTCGACTCCATCTCTTGCACGGGCATGGCTACCATTTGCAATATGGGTGCTGAAATTGGTGCTACTACTAGTGTAAGTTGTCAATATTTAATAAAAAATATTTGATCGAATTAAATGTAATTATACATCTTTGCCCACTACGGACGCGTGGAACATGTAGACGTGATGATTACTTGGGGAACGGTTCTGCTCTAGTAAACAAAGTGCAGCGTTGTGTTCCGCCACTTACCAACACACACAAGGGTGTGACGGTGATCCCCACTCGAGGAAATGTATAACTATTTATTAATGTTTTCATCTCTTCGCTCTGGCCCCAAGGCAAAATTGCCTGAGTTTAATTTTTCCACTCAACACGCAATGCCTATCCTGCTGTGTGCGTGAGGCTGATAAAAAAATTGTACTTTAATATACTTTTTGCCAACAACAGTTGTTCCCTTACAATAATCGTATGGAAGCGTACTTAAAGTCCACCGGCCGTCACGACATCGCATCAGCAGCTAACACTTATAAGAACCTCCTCACGCCCGACCCTAAGGCGCCTTATGATCAGGTAATTATAAAAAAATATTGTATTTATTATACAGTAGAAACTCGATTATTTTATTCTTTATTTTTGTTATTGTGTAATCGGCCAATCGAATGTGTGAATAAACCATTTAATTTCACAAGTAATACATAAGTACTTTGCATGTAAAGTAATGCGGGTCATAACAACAGTAAATTGATAAAAACATAATGTTACTTTATTCTTCTTCGGAAAAGTAAATAAATGAATAAATAAACACTATACAAACATACAACACACTTATAGAAAGTTCCAAGATTTAAATTCTCTTGGAACCTTTCCAATAGAAATTTATATGCCATTGTTTACAACTTTTGTTTTTTGAACATGTATAGTGCAAAGAATAACTTAAACGATTTGTGTAATATGTGCGTATATTTTTATGCTATGTTGTAAACATGCAGAAAGCAGTTTATTCTTAAATAGTATCTATAATCTAATATTTATTAATTATATATTATTTATATCGTCAGATCGTCTACGTCAGATTGTAAATGCGACCGTTGTAGGTTCAATGCCCCAATTTCTATGCTCTCTTTCTCAATGTGGCGTTCAGTTCCGCCACTCTACTCACGATGACTCAAATTCGGGCGGAAACTTCAATTTCTTGGCACGAAGATATATCCGAAATTCGTGAAGCTAATATTAAAAAAAATAAATAAACTATTTTTTTCCAGTTAATCGAAATCGACCTCTCAACCCTGGAACCCCACGTCAACGGTCCATTCACTCCAGATCTAGCGAACCCTATCTCTAAACTAGGTGACGCTGCCAAAAAGCACGACTGGCCCGTAGATATCAGAGTGGGCCTCATCGGCTCTTGCACCAACTCCTCGTATGAAGATATGGGACGCTGTGCCAGTATTGTTAAGGAGGTAAAGCATGTTAAAGAATTTTAAATTTAAAATAACGAATAGTTTGGACCGTTAATATTAAAATAGAGATCATTCATACAAACTCCTAAGGGGGTATCATTTATTAAAAAATCATATTTGATTATAAAGATTTTAAATTCAATAAATGACTGAAATTTGTCTTTAAATTCTATTATTATATTTTAATTTTATTATTCTATTGAGTTATACTCAGTCTTAACCTTGTGAAGACTTAAAGCTTGGGTCCAATATAATATGTATTTATTTAGATTTGTGTGATAATTTCAACTGGTTATATTACTTGTAACAATTTTACTTGCATAATTGTCTTACCAAAGAAAAGATTATAAATGATGCTGAAAACTTATTTATAATTTCTCTCTTTCAGGCACTAGGCCATGGTCTGAAGTCCAAAATCCCATTCAACGTGACTCCCGGATCGGAACAAGTGCGCGCCACCATCGAGCGTGACGGCATTGCTCAAACACTACGTGATTTTGGTGGAACTGTAAGTTGTTTTATTTTGGTTATATTACTTATTTCGGAATATATATCAAGAATTTAGATTTCTAATGGTAGATAGCTGAGTTCACTTTAAAAAAAAACAAAGGATTTTAGGGTCACTGACATGAAATTCCTTCACCCTAAAAGAATGTATTTTTGTTTAGTAATAATGTGTGTTTAGTAAGCAATATATCTAAATAACCCATCCTTAGCAGTCGAAATAAGAAGTAGAGAACTAAATAACTTACCACCATGTTTCTTCTCCTCAAAGTACAGTACCGTCGAAAAGCCGCTCTAAAGTTAGCTATCGATGGCAGGTTTCACATGGGGCGCAATTTTTTATCCGCAAAAATTCAGAAAGTCTAACTTCAAGGCGGCTAATATAAAAAAAAATATTCCAACAGGTATTAGCGAACGCCTGTGGCCCCTGCATCGGTCAGTGGGATCGCAAAGACGTCAAGAAAGGAGAAAAGAACACCATTGTGACGTCATACAACAGAAACTTCACCGGACGTAACGACGCCAACCCTGCTACCCACTGCTTTGTTACCAGTCCTGAACTTGTTACCGCCTTGTCCTTGGCTGGTGAGTTTGCTTATAGCACGATTGATGAGTCGTAGCCGCTCTGAAGTTAGCTATGGTTTTGTATATTTCATTATGTTTTCTTTTTAATATTTTCATTTCGTCACTCTGGTAACATGGTGAAGCGCGGCGTGAGTTACCCTGATATATGAGGGATACAGTTCGAACCTAAAAAAGTACAAAATATAAAGGATTATAAAAACATACGGATTCATTTAGTGAATTTCCAAAAATATGAAATTATTAATATTTTTCATATATTTTTATATATATTATGTAATTTTATATAAAAGAAAAAATGTTTATATATTTTTTATGTTTCTACCAGGTCGCCTAGACTTCAACCCGGTGACCGACGAACTAACAGGTTCCGATGGCAAGAAGTTCAAGCTGTCAGATCCCTTCGCAGATGAGCTCCCAGCTAAGGGCTTCGATCCCGGCCAGGACACCTACGAACATCCTCCAGCTGATGGTTCCAGTAAGCTTATTTATTTATTAGCGTTATAATTAGTATAGTACAGTCAATGAATTGTGGCTGCATGACCAAGAAACAGATGCCGATGGCAAGAAGTTGAAGCTGTTAGATCCTTTGGCTGATGAACTCCCAGCTAAGGACTTCGATCCCGACCAAGATACTTATGAATATCCTCCTGCTGATGAATCCAGCTGATATTTTTTATGGTATCACGATTATCACTTCCTCTGCACAAAGATAACACGGTAGTGGTTATAATGGGGGTAAAAAAAATACAGAACTTTAGCTAACCGAAACATGAAAAACTAAATTAGTATAAAAATTAAATTATATGTATATAAAATTAACAGAAGTCAAGGTCGACGTAGCTCCTACATCCGACCGTCTCCAACTCCTGGAGCCCTTCGACAAGTGGGATGGAAAAGACCTTTCCGAGATGACCATCCTCATCAAAGTCAAAGGAAAGTGTACCACCGATCACATCTCAGCTGCCGGACCCTGGCTCAAGTATAGAGGACACTTGGATAACATATCTAATAATATGTTTATTACGTAAGTTTGTTTTTTTTTGGTAGATTTTTTTGAGGTTTTGAGTATTAAATGAGTTCAAATTTATTTTACATCAGGTGTGTAAATATGCAAAATTAAATATAGCCTACATCCTGTCCAAACCTAATACGGTTACAAAAAAAATCGTCCAGTAGTCCACATAAAAATCATATATTCATATTCAATTAGATATTTTAAACCTACATACACTGTTTTTATCGCAAGTATTAAGTTCATTTGCCGACACAATTTTTTCACTTTTTTATTAAAGTATAGATAGATTGTCCAAAAATTCTAATTAAAGAATTTAAAAATATTAATAAAAAATAATTACAGGATTATAAAGCTTCAGGGAAGGATAAAAGTATAAAAGAGATAAAAAGCTGAGTATAAGCTGCAAAAGCGAAACGAAAGTCCTTGCTGTATGCGAGATACAGCGTGAAACTGATTTTTTTAAAATATTAATGAATACAAATAATATAATAAACACAACGTTTAACCCACCAGCGCAACAAACGCGGAGAACAACGAGCTCAACAAGGTGCGCAATCAGGTGGACGGGTCGTGGGGACCCGTGCCCGCCACCGCGCGCTCGTACCGCGCCGCCGGCGTGCGCTGGTGCGTGGTGGGCGACGAAAATTACGGCGAGGGCTCCAGCAGGGAGCACGCCGCACTCGAGCCGCGCCACCTGGGAGGCCGCGCCATCATTGTCAAGAGCTTCGCGAGGTATGTTGTATATGTGACCCCACGGAGGACGACGAATGGGGGCCTGCGCCCGCCTCGCCTTCATGGCGACCTCTTTGACCGCACTGTAGTTCACTGAGCCCCGCTGTTTTTTTTTTGGAAGTGTTTTCGGAATCGAAATTATAATCGGAAAAAAAATTAAAAAATTATTTCGCTTAACTTTGCATAATTTCCGAAACATTTAAGAAGAAATTAAAGTAAAGATATCTGGAAAAAATCCATAATGTCAATGTTTTTACTTAGAATCCACGAGACCAACCTGAAGAAGCAAGGTCTCCTCCCTCTGACGTTCGCAAACGCCGCCGACTACGATAAGATTAAGCCTGACGACAAGATCTCACTATTGGGCCTTAAGGACTTAGCACCTGGAAAGGTATTGATTTACTTATTTTTTAAATATATTTTTTAATCTCTATCTCAATTTATATGAACACACACAATGCTTCCAGAATTTGGCTGACACTTTCCTTATTACTTCTTAGGGCATTAAAATATTATTATTTTTTATTTTATTATTTATTCTTGTTCAACTTCAGTTGTATTCGGCATATAGCAGGGTTCGCAGAGGGAACCTAGTGTTAAGATACAATTTAGATTTCGAAACTTGGTAGGCTAAGTTGCGAAACCCAACACCGCACTTTGTCTTATAAGTTTTAGCTTAATAAATACTAAACAAATATTTTAATTACAGCAAGTGGAATGCGAGATCAAACACAAAGACGGCAAATCCGATCGTATCAAATTGAACCACTCCATGAACGAACAACAAATATCCTGGTTCAAGGCCGGCTCAGCTCTTAACAGAATGAAGGAAATCGCATCCGGAAAGTAAATTAAGCACATAAATGTAGATTTAAAATTATTATAAATAGTTCAAAATGTTTTTTTTCCTATTAAATAAACTTAGACCCAAATGCCATAGACAATTATATTGTTATAGATTCTCACCAGTATTTATCATAAAAGCCTTAAAAAATAACTGTTAGAAATTGTTTCTAATTGTGTAGTTTAAATTAAATAGAGCATTTTAAATCTGACAATATTTAGTGGTGGATCATTGCCTAGTGTAGCTATACAACACTTAGATTGTTTTTAGTATAAGTTTGAGCTTCGTTTTCTATGTACTATAAAATGTAATGCAATAATTAAGTGAAATGTTTTATTTTATTTTTTATGTACATAATATTTACCAGACTTAATAAAAGTTATGTATGTACAAATTTTTGTTTTATTTATTTAGTTCTATTGGTAAGAATGAAAATTATTTTCTATTTAAAGTAATATGCCACATATTTATGGACTTCAAGTTCCCTCGTCTACTTAAATAGTACTCAGTGAGAGTATTCTTATAATTAAATTGTCGGAAAATTAAGAAAATAATCATCTACATGACCTACGGCCAGGGATTCGTGCCAAGTGCTACATTTTTTATCTATCTTGTATAAAGGGAAAGGGTCCAGGACACTTATGTTATAGACTTCTTACTCGAATTCGAGATAGTGCAATTTTGGTAGCGGAAGTCAATGCCACATCTCCAATATAGGAAAACAAAAATTGATTAATTCTATGACGTGCCGGTCTAAGTTCAGGTTGTTCTTGGTCTGATCATATTCTTATATGTAAAATATGGAGGTCGTGGTGGTGCAGTGGTACAAACTTTTTTACTTTAGACGCAACGGTTGTGGGTACGATCCCGCACAGGGAAATTAATTATTATTTATGAATATTTTCATTTCCTCGCTCGGGTAATAAGGCAAAGCACGGCGTTGAGTTCCTCCATTCAACACTCATTCTGCTGGGGAGAGATGTCTTAACATTAGGTTTACTCTGCCAAAAAAACCCTGCATGATACATGAAACTAAAATATATATGAGAAATATTCTTATATATGTATATTTATAAGATATATACAAGAGTGATTTCCTTCAATCATGTGATTAGACTGGAATAATAGTATGAATGCTTCCATTGTTTCTCAAGCTGAATGGCCTCAAATTTATCTATTTACTTTAAATGCAGAACTAAATTGATAAAGTTAATTTTTTCATTCATTATAGTGAAGTGTGTAAATTGATCAAAAAGTTGCTTAGTATTTTTATAAAATCTGATAGTTAATTGTAGAACTGACAATACCAATATTTTATGTAATTAATTAAAAAATTTTGAATAACAAATAATGATTTTTTCTTTAACACTTACCACTTTTTTAACTATTAGAAAACACATGAAAAATTATTTCAAATAAAAAAACAAACAGATAGTGTAAAACTATTTTATTATAGCAACAGGTTAATCTTCATTGTCCTCATTGTCGCTTTCAGCATTGATGTTGAAGTAGCGTAACTCGTAGGAGTCGTGGGCAGAGGCCACCACTCGGAGCCAGTCACGCAAATTGTTCTTCTTAAGATACCTCTTTGTCAAGTATTTCAGGTACCTCTTGGAGAAAGGAATGTCTGAAAATAAATTTAAAAAATATTCAGAAACAAAATGCACATTATTTTCTTGATTTGTTGTGGCACACTGGAACAATGTCTGGTTGGATTGCTTGTAATGTAATGCAGGATAGCTGCCAGCTAATGTAATAGATTGTACCATTGATTTTGAAAAGAGCAACTGTTGAGTTTCTTGCCGGCTCTTCTCAGCAGAACTGCCTTCCGAACCGGTGGTAGCTTTTTGTTCATATGTTCATTCGACGATTCAAAAGTGCTTATAATAATTGCCTATTTGAATAAAGAATATTTTGAATTTGAATTTGAATTTGTGGATATATTAATTATGGAGAATAAATTATTTTCATGTCCCTGCCATAGCAAGAAAAAAGACAGTGTTGAAATCTGCCTCTTCAAAGAATAGAATATTAACACTAGGTTCTCTCAGCTTATTCTATATATTGGAAATAAATCATGAAGCTACTGCAATATAACTAAGTCTTTCAATAATTATGATAAGCAAGGTTGATGGATAAATTTGTGTTATTTTAAACTTATAGTTAAAAGTAGTGTATAGTTAGTGTTTTTTTTTAATCTATTTTGAAAAAACACTTCACTGGAATTGTTAAACAGTACTGACAACCAATTATTTATATAAATTAAAAAGAAGTGCTTAAACCATCCATTTGAAATTAGTAATTAGTTACTTTGGTATTTTTAAATTATATAATGAAATTATTTTAAAGATTACTTTCAGTTATTATTTTATTAACAGATTTAATCATGATTTAGTATTTAGTGTATGGTGTTTTCTTAGTCATTTATTTACAACATAAAACACATTATATGTATAACAGGATGAACCTGAAAATTTTCATCAACAGCACATGCTATATTAAAAATATTAAATTAAACTGTTAACATTTACTTTCGAAGAAAATTATCATGATTCTAAGCATCCAGAGCATTATAAATTTAAACCTTGTTACTTATTGTATTGGTTGTACTGTATACAATTTTAGCAACTAAAAGTACTTTCAGAAAATTGATGCAAATGTTGCATAAATTATTTTGACCATCTTAATCTAATTGTAATACATAAATATAAACAGCATACCTGCGCTGATGATGATCTTAGTCTTGTCTCTAGCGATGACAACGTGATTGCCTAGGTTATTTGTTTTGCCCTCAACTTTGACACGTTCTTTTAAGTATTTTTCGAAGTTTCCTACTTCCAAAATACTATCTTCAGCGGGGTGCGTGCAGTCAATGGCGAACTTGAGGCTGATCTTCCTTCTTTGGCCTTTGCCGCGGATTTTGCCACCTTTGACTCCTTTTTTACCAGACTTTTGATGTAACTGGCCTTTTTTGGCTACGGGTTTCTTTGCTACTGCCATTTTGGCAACCTGAAATGTTTGTCAACTTATTAGTTTACACTACTAACAGGTAATCACAAAAATATTCATTTTAAGTAAAATTTTATCAATAACCTACAGAACACGTGTTACAGTCGCCGAAAAACCTGCAAAATGGCCGACTTCGACAGTTTTTACAAATGACAGCGTCTTTCTCTTTTTAGTTGGCAACTCTGATTATGACTTTTGTACACGAGCTATTTTATTTAATGTCAACTAAATATTTGTATAGAAAACTATAAGAAATATAATACATAGAAAAAATATATACATTTAAATAAATAAAATTTATATATATTTTAAATTTCTCTTATTTATTTAAGTGGACACAACATAAAATAAAATTGTGCCATAGACCTTTATTTTTTTTATTTTACTCGCTACAAAGATTACGTTAATGTAAAGAATTAAAACTCTCTGATACTATGTAATATGAATACATTATATTTTATAATATTTTAAAGTACAAATTTAATATTAAATATATTTAGATAAAGTCACCATGGTATTATTTTTATTAAAAATAAAAGTTCTAAACCATTAGAATAAAAACAGGACTGCGCAATAAGACATTCGTCTCATGCGATAACTGTGAGTTCGAATATATTATACTAGCGGACGCGCGCAGCTTCGCTAGCTTATTTAGGGGTGAATTCTAATAAACCATGAAACATGTGTTCAATGAAATATTTTTAAGAGTCAAAATTTCAAATTTTATAAAAATCGGTGGCGATTTGAAGATTTTGCCATACAAACTTTCAACCCCTTATTTGCATCCTTAGGGGGTGAATTTTAGAAAACCATAAAACACATATTCAATTAAATATTTTTAAGAGTCTAAATTTCAGATTTTATAAAAATCAGTGGCGATTTAAGAATTTTTCCATACAAACTTTCAACCCCTTATTTGCACCCTTAGGGAAGAATTCTAGAAAACCATGAAACATGTGTTCAATTAAATACTTTTAAGAGTCTAAATTTCAAATTTTATAATAATCGGTGGAGTTTTAAGGATTTTTCCATACAAAATTTCAAACCCTTATTTGCACCCTTAGGGGGAGAATTCTAGAAAACGATGAAATACGTATTCAATTAAATACTTTTAAAAATCTAAATTTCAAATTTTATAAAAATCGGTGCTGATTTAATTTTTTTTCCATACAAACTTTAAGCCCCTATTTCACCCCTTTAGAGTTAAAATTTTTCAAAATCCCTTCTTAGTGGATGTCCAGATTACGAAAGTAAACATCTGTCCAAATTTAACGTTTCTACACACAGCGGTTACGGCTGTGCGTGCGTCTTACCTCAGTCAGTGAGGACAAGTCCTTTTATCTATACTAATATAATAAAGCGGAAGAGTTTGTTTGTTTGTTTGTTTGTTTGTTTGTTTGTTTGTTTGAACGCTAAGATCTCTGGATCTACTGGTCCGATTTTCATTGTTTTTGTTTTGTATGAAAGCTGCATTCTTCAGAAGTGCTATAGGCTATATAACATTACATTACACATATATACTAATATATTTTAAAGTACATTCTAATTTGACATGCAATTTATTCTGCCATGTTAATAACAACCGTCGTTGTTACGCGACCGCTACCGCGACGTTTTGATATTCATCCTTATATCCTTATGAAAATAAATATAATAGTCACTTTTAGCATTTTATCTAGATTGAAATTATAGTTTACTGTATAACATACTAATAAGTAATTAAGGAGATGTCACTGATTCCAAATGACCTAGCCACCTAGCGGGCGGCACAGTATGACCGACGCGAACGGGCAGATGACGTTGACGGTTTTATAAATTTTCATACATTTTCGAACTTTATTTGTTGTTTATAATTAATTTAAAATACACTTTGATTCTCTTCTTATTTTATTTGATATTGCCCGCTAAAATTATCCTACTTAATAGAGAGAAATGTTTAGTTATTTCGTAGAGAGTCGATATCTATGTACGCACGTACGGAAAACTTTAGGTACTTTTTCTAATATTAAGAATACCTATCCTTTAGTTACTTTTAATCCTTTTGTTAGTTCATTTCAATAACTCAGATAATTTTTTCTAATAATGTGTATCTACTTATTATTCTTTTTGATTATTTGAGCTTATATTTTCTTACTAATTCTATTGAGAATTGAAAATAATTTCATGAATATATTTAATAAATATTCTTATAGTTGAAGCAGGCGTAGCCGCGTCCGGGTCCACTAGTATATATAGATTCCGCGGTGCGTCCGCGGTCATTGGACATGCAATATCTTTGTAATTATTTATTCTAATCAAAAGATTTTAGGCTTTTATTTACACAAAATACATTTACCATACATATATTTTAAAGAAAAGTTAATTTTTCTAAATCTCATTGAGAATGTTAAAAGAAATAAGTGGTAGTCTGTAAAGTCGGTTTACAGACTATAATTTTACGTGATAATGTGTACATAAAATATTGCTGAAAAGTGCACACTTGAAATTAT
>HE670645.1:14542-25627 GCA_000313835.2 Heliconius melpomene melpomene | reverse complement strand
GTGTTCAATTTAAAATACTTTTTAAGTAAGTCTAAATTTCAAATTTTATAATAATCGGTGGAGTTTTAAGGATTTTTCCATACAAAATTTCAAACCCTTATTTGCACCCTTAGGGGGAGAATTCTAGAAAACGATGAAATACGTATTCAATTAAATACTTTTA
The DNA here is from genome assembly GCA_000313835.2 of Heliconius melpomene melpomene. Taxonomy (NCBI): domain Eukaryota; kingdom Metazoa; phylum Arthropoda; class Insecta; order Lepidoptera; family Nymphalidae; genus Heliconius; species Heliconius melpomene. Next base: position 25,464 of record HE670645.1, on the reverse strand, counting down.
AAAATCTAAATTTCAAATTTTATAAAAATCGGTGCTGATTTAATTTTTTTCCATACAAACTTTAAGCCCCTATTTCACCCCTTTAGAGTTAAAATTTTTCAAAATCCCTTCTTAGTGGATGTCCAGATTACGAAAGTAAACATCTGTCCAAGTTTCACGTTTCTACACACAGCGGTTACGGCTGTGCGTGCGTCTTACCTCAGTCAGTGAGGACAAGTCCTTTTATATATATAGATTCCGCGGTGCGTCCGCGGTCATTGGACATGCAATATCTTTGTAATTATTTATTCTAATCAAAAGATTTTAGGCTTTTATTTACACAAAATACATTTACCATACATATATTTTAAAGAAAAGTTAATTTTTCTAAATCTCATTGAGAATGTTAAAAAGAAATAAGTGGTAGTCTGTAAAGTCGGTTTACAGACTATAATTTTACGTGATAATGTGTACATAAAAATATTGCTGAAAAAGTGCACACTTGAAATTATTATCACTGAATTATCATTATTTTGTATTATGCAAAGAAGAAGTTAGATCAAAATGATTTATTTAAATATTATTTTACTTAAATTTTATAAATTAATTACAAGTAACAATGAAAGCATAGATGCGTCACAAGCTTAACGCTTACGCCGATCGTGCCTCTCTATTGCTTGTTCCGCGATCTCGCTTGCACTCTCAGCTTAGGCGGAACGTGACAAGAGCTTGTGCCATAGTGAAGCGGAAGCGGAGGAAAACATTTATAATTTATATCTTTAGTTACACGATGGAGGAAATAGAGATATATAATTCGCATTATAGAAGATTTTTACTTTCTTACATTTATCTAAGTACTTATATCTATTAAGTAAGAATTGTTTATTTGATCCTACGACCACCAACAAGGCCGACGTTTGAATAACTTGCGTCTTTTTCTACATGTAGGTTCAATTTATATTATAATTATGTAGTTACATACGTACTTTAGAATAATAATAATGGGTCAAGAAATATATAGTAAACACCAATGTATTAAGTAAATTGAAGTGTATGATAAGTGTTTCATTATCAATTATCATTAAATTCAAGTATTCAATATTGTTGCTATACATTTGCAACAGGCAGAGCCAATATATATGTATAAATAAAGGATATAGCATGAAAAATGATTCATTGTTTGTGAAGCCATAGTTTTATATAAGGCAAATAATAGTCATGATTCTATTTAAAGTCCTATCACACCGCAAAGCAGAGGAATGTAACTGGTACGAATAGATAGACATGCGATTAAGCCATTGTTTCGCCCTGCCTTCATATTTCCCATGAAAGAATTGTTCACGAATCACGGCGAGGTCAAGACGTGATTTTTTTACCTGGCGTGATGTAATATCGACGTTTTTAGACACAACTTATGCGTTCTCCGCGAAGATTAGCTTTACTTAGTTAATTTTTTAGTCTTTTTATATGTAGTAGTATAATATTTTGTGTCCTTTGGTTCGTAAGATAAAGAAAATAGCGCATGCGTAGAGGGCAGGTGTTATCATCGCCGTGAACTAGTGAGACTGAGTCGCACACAAACGAGTTTATTTGCGGTTGAACGTTTAGTGACTGATGTGTTTATTCCGGACCAAAAACTTAACCTCACATCTTGAGAATAAAATTAAGTGATTCATATACTGCCGCTGTTTTTTTATCATAATCAAATATTTAGTTTAAAATTTTCACAAGTATGTGGAATCAACTATTTAAGACGTAGTGTCAAAATCGATAAAATGAAAAACATCCCGGTGTTTCACAAATGACATTTAATAATGGATAATTGTTTTTCCGTATGCGGATGTGACGATTACGAAGGGGTCACGAAATCCGACTTGGATCGGTATACGGATAAAATTGAAAATGTTTTGAACGACGAGAAGGGGCGGAGACTTTTTAGGAATTTCATGTTTTCCTGTCAAATGGATTCCGGCCGCCGTGTGCTAGATTTATGGGAAAATATTGATAAATTGCTTAATTACGCTAGCGACGTTGAAGGTACATCTTTTGGACGCTTTTTAAGGGACTACGATCGCTTGATGAACGCTGCTGAGAGAATAGAAGAGCTGGATTTTGCAACTATGGAGAGAATGGTTAATGCTCGCGATTCAGAAAACAAAGAAGGCATGGAAGAAGCACTTAAAGTATTAAAAACAGAGACAGCAAAATCACTGAGAAGAGAATACGATGCGTTTAGACATAGGTTTATTCCACGAAGTAGTAAATAATGCACTATGGTTGAATATTGATACACCACAGAGTACCTTATTTTTATACACTAATATACTGTGCCTTGCATTGTTTGTGTTGTTCAAATATGGCGCCAGTATAACCATTATTTATAAATATATTTTATAACCCAAATGGCTTACTTGACAATGAAAAAGGCATAGTGAATGTTTGTTAATATTTATTGTTTTGTAATTTCTCATATAAAAATGCGAAATAAATTATTTTTATGCTTTAAAATATGTTTATTGTTTTCTCCTATAAGGTAATAAAAGAATATCAAATATATAAAATTTCATTTAATGATAATTGCACATTTATTGTACATTCTTAAAATAATAATTTACAGACAATAAAATTCCAGCTTACAATAACCGGCACATACATACATATAAAAGATTTTAAATAATTATTTATTACATTTTATTGATATTATTAATTATACTGTATTTAAAAACAAATCAATTTGTCATTATTAAAATTCTTATAAAAACATTAAAAATAAAAAACAAGTGACAAATTACATATTTTTAAAATTGCATACATTACTGCCAGATTGAGGATATAAAAATAATTAATTCTCACAAAGGCAGCATCAAACCCACAACTGCCATATTTTCATTCAGATGCCGTACCACTGCACAACAAAGGCTTCATTATAATATATTTTCTATTAATATAATGTGAAGTTGAACAACTTAACTTCACTAGATGTGCCACATTTCATATACTAAAATGATATAATACTTCTATTAGAAGACATTAAGTATTTAGCTTATATTATTTAAAAATGACAGCAAGTATTATTATTGTTATAATTTTCTTATAATTATATAAGAATGGTTCCTACTTGACATACACTTTTATTATTCTATGATATTCCATATACTTCCAAATTACTTATTTCATCACAGAGTCCATGTCTCGATTAAATATTATTGTTAATAGCTAATAATAATTGTAATAATATTTCCTTTAAAATTAATTCATATTATCATAAAATTTTATTATCATTTTAGCTATGACGACATAACTAAAATGCAATTTATTTCTAGGTTTTCTTCCAGGAATAATACATTTCCAGGGGCTTATTAACCTGCAAAAAGAATATTTAGATTTAGAAAATAACACAATGTAACACTGTTTATGTTAAAAATTAATATTATAAAGGTGTTAAAACTATATGAGATTTCAATAATACAATGTAAACACTTCAGTGTGTAGAGTTTGACACCCACTCAGGGAATGAAATATTATAATTAAGATGTGAAAGCTTCACAAGTCTATAAACCCATATAAATAAATACTTAAAAAAAAATACTTTTAGGTTCTTGGACCCAGGTTTCCTAGAGGCGCGGGTTCAAATCCATTATGTTTAAATTTTTGTTTTATAAAAAGTATTTGTTTTCCTAAATGTAGAATAACACTCAAAAATTATAAAAATAAATAAATATTTTTCACACTTGGTACCTCATATAGCTGGGGAAGCAAAGACTACCTGCTATTCATTCTATTCTCCACTTTCACCACAGCACAGCAAAATGAAAATAATTTATTTCCTAGAGTAGGAATTGAACCCACAACCATGTACTTGGCCGTTAAATATTGTCTACAATAGCCTGGAAATATACTAATTACTGAATAGTATTTTATGTAGCTATCAAATAAAATGAAATAAAAACAACTACCTTCCAAAATTTATCATTAATCTGTCTCAGCGTTTGTGAACCAGCTAACGGTACAAACTGGCCAGGCGAAGGTGCCACATAAATACAAAAGTTAAGAAGACGGTAAGCCTCTGGGAGTTCAGCATCTAAATCTAAAGTTAGACGCATTGCCAAGTACTTGCTGAGGTGATCCACTAAAAAAAAAAATATTAAAAATTGATTAAAGATGACAATATTTATAAATATCAGCTTTTTGTTTCATATGTGTCATATATAAAGTAATAAATTGTCAAAGATTGTTATGTAGATTTAAATGTAGGTACTTATTTGCTTTGTTAAATAATAAAGTGAATTCTAGTAACTTAGAATTATGTATGACAAGTTTAGTTCATGTCAGGCTACCTAGCTAATACAATACTTATTGTGAACTCAGTGTTTTATTTATGTTACATATATAATAATTTGTTATGTTGCTTATATCAGGTTGAGCAGAGAAGAATCTTGTGTTAAGATTGTCTGTTCCCTACTTTGGGCCTATTTTTAGAGACATTGCATATTGAATGGCAGAACTCAATGCTGGGCTTTGTCTTGTTACCAGAGAGAGGAAAAAATTCATTACCTCCATCAGTATCATTACACAGATTATAAGGTTTTAGCCTTAATTAAGAAATACAAAATAAATAAATCTAAATAAATATAGAGTTATTAAATAAATACATAGCATTCAAACTATATAAGGACCGGACGGAGTGGCGAGCATTGGGGGAGGCCTATGTCCAGCAGTGGACCTTAAAAGGCTGATGGATGGATGGATGATTCAAACTATAAACACCTGAAGCATTAGCTGTTGTTTTTAAATATCGAACAGAACTGTCCCTCAAAGCCCTCATCAGTTGGTTGTCGCCCGTCATCTCTGTGGGATGCGGCTTGAACACTAGTTCTATTTCGTTGGGGTTCAGTGGCTCTCCTTCTCCCTCCGTGTCCATTGAGTTCTCACCTTCAGTTCTGAAATGCCATGAAAAGGAAATATGGACAGACAATATTAAGAAAAGTTTTTTTACCTTAATTTGTCTCAAATATAAAATGTTATAGGTATTTAAACAAGGGTCTCAGCACTTTTTTCCTGATTTTTGTCAAATTTATGAGATATTGTGTGTGTTACTCAACCAAAATCTCCTGTGTCTGTCAGTCTCAAAATAAATGTGAGATAATGCTAAGTAGTAGAATACCTTTTATTTGACATCATCACAATTATCTTTCATTTTAAAAAAATATATATTTCTTTTATATTTTATTGAATATTTAAAAAGACAAATTGTTTTATAATAGCACTAATATTGTTGAACATTAAAAGAAACCTATGATTTTACTACATAACCCAACAGGGATAACTGAGAGCCGTGTTTTACATGACACATTCTAAATGCCCAAGGTAACTATCACAGCAGGTATATTACATTGAAACTTCTTCTGAAGCCTTCCAGTTGCTATAGTAGGACAGCATCTAACTATGATGTTGTGGTGCAATCTTTAAGAGATGATGCTGTCTGTAAATATTTATCTTCCTAATCTGGTAAGATAGTCCAGAGTTTTCTACTAAGCCTGCAATGTCTCATGACACAAAGTTCTCTCTTCCTACTCTGCTAATTACAGGATAAAGTACTAACCTCAAAAATTGGAAGTTTATAATAAAACAAAAAGATATTTTTTAATTGTCATTAGTATAAAAATAAAAGTTTTTGAAACTGACCTGCCATCACTTGATTCACTCTCTTCACTGCGTTCTGAAGTTAAAATTGATTTAGCTCTTTTTGTTGTGCTTGTGTTTTTTGATATAGAGCTGACATTTGACGGAACTGGAGAAGGAGTACTTCGCACTGACGCTGGATTAGAAGTGGATTGTCCAGGGGGGGTTGGATTGCTTGCAGATGATGTACTATCTTTAGGAACAGATGAACTACTTCCATTTTGAGGAGATTCTGTAGGGCCATTAGAATTAGATGTGTTACTATTCTCTTCGTGGTTCTTCTTAGCTCTCTGTGGCCTGTTTTGTGACTGCAGCTTAATTCCTTCTGTTATAGATATCACTAAGGAAGCTTGAGATTGGGACATGTTAATTTTAGCTAATACACGTTCCTGGTGTGCTTCATATTCATCTCTGCTTGGATATATTTTTGATATTAGTAAATCAAAGTTAGGATCTGGCCTTAATGACCTTTTCGAGACAAGTTTTTTACGACAGGTTGGGCATTCCTTGTTTCCAGACCGTAGAGCTGTTATAATACAGTCAGAACAAAACCTGTGTAAGCATTCTTTTGTGGTCATAGTCTTTTTTAGCATATCCAAACATATCGGACACATCAATTCACTATGTAAGCTTCGTGGGGACACTGCTATTTCAGTAGCGTCTGTTATAACTTCTTGAGGAGTCCGATGAAGTTCATATAGCGATAGCTCCCATGTTTTGTTTTGAGATGGTTCTGTCGAAGACATTTTGTTTTGAGTAAAAACTTCCACAAGCTTACAAAATAATAAACATTTTGCTGGATTGACAATCCAAAACCGCTTTCGCCATACTAGCATAGACAATAAATATTTTTGTTAAAAAATATAGATAATGGATATACAGATAAAAAAATATTGTTATTAAGCTTATAATAAAATATATTATTATGATTATTATTACTGTCTATTTTAAATATTTTGCATTAAAACTATAATTCTAATTGAATAATTTATATCACAAAATATTATTTTCTTATACATAACCTAAATGAAGACTATTTTTAATATTTTTTTAAATGCAATTTGCACAAAACGAAACCTACATCGTTGCTAAGTAAATTTCGTTTTAAAACTGAATGTGGATTAGAAATCTGGATTTCAATCCTTATGAAAATATATTAATGACTACTAATCAAACTATTTGGTATATTTATTTTTTAACTATAAAGAGCTACGAATATGTAATGTACAGTTATTTAAGATTTTGGTACTATCACTTCTGTACTTACGCAACGCAACTTACATTAATATCTATAACAAAGAAAAAAATAAAAAATGTTCTATAAGTATATTTAATTTTATTATTACATAAAATTCTTTATTATAAATATAAACTCTATGTACTTGTTGTATAACGGTATAATAACAATATAATTATCGTCTCTTGTTCCTCACGGTGTAGACCGGCCCAGAACCCTGAGATTGCTGAACGGGAATCAAAAATGTGGTGCCACTACCTTGGTTTTGATTGCTATTTTGATTATTATTTACTGGAATATAAATCACATTTCCTTGATTTGGCTTTGTCATCACTACTTGATTTCCGTTCGTCATAGGCTGTCCAACTGATACGAAAGTCTGTCCATTTTGACTATTCTGTGGCATAACTTGACCTGGTTGACTAACCATAATTGTCTGTTGACCTTGTTGTGGTTGAGACATGACGTATGTCTGCTGTGGGTTAGGTTGGCTAACATAGATTGGCTGTTGGTTTCCTTGTTGATTACCAATGTTTGGTTGCTGATTGACAAAGACCGTTGCTGGTTGTTGATTAGGCTGCTGAACTATAATGCCTTGTTGGCTTGGTTGTTGAGCTACAAGAACGGTTTGTTGAGGCTGCTGTTGACTTACTATCATTGGCTGTCCCTGATTTGGTACTTGATGGACAATAATTGATGGCTGATTTGGTTGTTGCGCAATTAATATTTGATTTGGCTGTTGGTTCATGTAAACTGGTTGTTGGTTTTGGGATTGCGCTTGGAACATAACTTGCCCAGGCTGGCCGACCACAACTTGTTGTGGTTGACCTTGACTAACCATAACTTGTTGGGGTTGACCTTGACTAACCATAACTTGTTGTGGTTGACTTTGACTAACCATAACTTGTGGTTGTTGACTTTGGCTAACCATAACTTGTGGTGGTTGACTTTGGCTAACCATTACTTGTGGTGGTTGGCTTTGGCTAACCATTACTTGTGGTTGTTGATTCTGACTAACCATAACTTGTTGTGGTTGACTCTGGACGAGGATAGCTTGTGGTTGGTTTTGTGGTTGGCTTAGAACCATTGGTTGAGTTTGTTGATTCATTGTAACTTGTTGCTGATTGGGTTGCTGGTTGATCACTTGCTGAGGCTGAGTGGGCTGTTGGTTAACAACAACCTGTTGTTGGCTTCCTGGCTGGCTTGGTGAGCTGGTTTGTTGATTGACTATAACAGAGGGCTGTGATGGTTGCTGTTCAATTTGTTGACTTGATGGATTAACTTTCAAACTTGATAGATCTTGTTTTGATGAATCGTCAGGATTTTGCATTCGGTTCGACATTTGGCTGGAGCTAATTTGATTTTGAAGATTTTTGAATGTCTCAGCAGGTATGAATACTCCCGATACAATATCTTTGGGCTGTGTGTCGGGTGTAGGCAATCCATTTGCTGAGAGCAAAATGGCGGACAGCATAGTAACCTGAAAAATGTACAGAAATATTAATGAAAAATATATGAGTATTAACCGGATTAAGCACCGAGATTAATCCTGTTCTTTATAACATAAAATATCAGTCTTAAAATATTTAGAATTAAGAAACATTTACGAAATAATTTTATATGATTTACATTTATATGACATTTGAATAAAGTAGTAAGAGTATGTACCACAAGTCGGGAGTCCATGATTGTAATCCAAGCACTTTCTAAAGAATGAATTTTGAATTGAAAATCACTATTTTATATTGGAGATATTAATGAGATAATTATTTAATAGTTCCGTTACAAAGTTCCCAAAATCGATGGAAAACCTAATTAGTGGTTGCCACAATTATTAAAACGATTAAGTGTTCGTTGGAGATAGTTAGGGTAATAACTATGCAAGAGACAATTAAAAATAGGCTTCATTATATCTATAATTAATTAAGCATTTGGTTTTTTTAATTCATTAGATATTTTTAAGAATAATCGAATTTCGTCACCATCAGTAGATAGAAGATAGACTAGATTTTTAGTTAAGACTTGTGTACAATTCTTTTAGTTTCTATAATTAAAAATTATATATTCTATAATTAAAAATTATACATAGAAAAGCTATATTGTATAAAAATAAATATACACACAATTGAAGCATATGTACGTGTTCCTATAGTATTTATATATTATACAATTTTTCCTATAGTGTTTAAAAGTTTTGCAATTTTGTTAATACATTTTGGAACGTTACAGAATCCACGTTTATTTGGTTCATATCCTTTCGGATATAGAAGTGGTTCGAGCATTTGTTCTAGCCAATTAAAATTCCGCGAAGGAAAAATTTGCATACAATTGTTAGAATTTCAGTGGCTTGCGACTTTGTAGACGCAATTGTATTGTAGCTTGCAAATATTTGCTTGGAAGCGATGTGTGTTGGTTCGAATTTTATTTAGGGAAATAATGCATTTACCTGCAATAAAGCAGCTTTCTCCATTTAGACTAGACAAGCCGATAAGTGAGTGTAAGACCTACTAACTACTAAACAATATAGGACCTATATAATATTGTTTTCCGAACACTGATTTTTTTTCTAGACAAAAAGTGACAGGCTGAAGAAAATTTTAATTATCTTAATAATTTCATAAAACTTGATTATTATTCACAGATAAAATTGAACATAATATATCGAATCTACTAGCATTGAAACCAAAACATATTACCAATTTAAAATTTCTTTATCTAAAAAATGTTTAATATTAATAGTAATTGTATTTTCATTTCTAGACAAAATTCCAATAAATATTCATATTATTTGTATGAACAAATCCATATAAATACTTAAGAGACGATATCAGCTTAAGAAAAAAATTGAGAAATAGTCTCTGGAAATATAAAGCGCATAAAATAACAATGAATAACAGAATTACATGTGCTGGACAAGTACTTTTTTATCACGCTATTTAATACACGAAATACTTATATATACTTTAAAGACTTTCAGTTTTGGTGAAACTGTATATGACTTGCTTATTTTAATAAAAAAAAACTGAAAGGCAATAGAAGATGTACATAATACATATGAGTGTAACGTTTTTTTCAGCTTCACACTGTATCCGGCACAGGGTAAGCAGAGGGAACCTACTGTTAAGACTCCGTCCCAAATTCTATAGGGATTGCGTGTTAATATTAGGTTCCCAAATACAATAGAATACAATATACTTTACTGCCATAAAATTTACACAAATTATATACAAAAAATAAGTAGAAATATGTACAATAAGGCGCTTAACGCTTAAAGCGATCTTCCAGGCAACCTTTGGTCGTTGGAGTTGTATAAAAAAGATGGTGGGTGGTGCATTAAATTGCAGGCGATTATTTTAGGTATAGAGATATATAAACAAATAAATAGGAATAGAGATATGTAGTTACTTATTTATTACTCTAGAATCTAGATGCATTTAATCTAAATCTAAATATGCCACGTATTTGATTGAATTTAGTGCAGATGTGATTGCAGGTGCACAGTAATGATGTAAATTACCTGACATTGCATTTCTCTCGATCCACATTAGACATACTCACGTTCAAATCTAAGGAATTATTAAGTTATCTTATTAGGAGTAATTCTATGGTCAAGTAAATTTAGAGCAGCAAGTATAAATGGATAGAGACTTCTCTGGTGAAATATTACAATTTATTTGTTTATTAATAATTAAAATTGTGAATATTATATAAAAAACTTGCATATGGGTCATAATCAGAAAAGTGGACATTTTCGAATTCGTAACGTAACTGATAAGTAACAACACTGATAATGTTTGTTACGAAACTGATGTCATAAGGCATTATACACAACAAAATAAGGATATTATATGAATAAAATATTGTTTTTTTATTTAATGAGACACAGATTAAAATTTAAAGATTCAATCGTTGAATTAACAGATTATAAATGTAAGAAGAAAACATAACAAACTGACAATATGAACAATATAATAATGCTAGTTAGTAACGTAATAAACTTATATTTCTAGTTAGACATCACAAA
>HE670643.1:0-10768 GCA_000313835.2 Heliconius melpomene melpomene | reverse complement strand
AATTTCGCTCTGGTGTCGAAGCGGCGTTGAGTTTCGCCACTCAAAACGCAATGCCTCCATAATTCGATGGAAAGAGGTAAGCGGAGGCTTAACATTAGGCTCCTCTCCGTCTCACCTGTTACATGCATGGAGATGAAAATTGATTGGTGAAGATAAAGAGACCGATGCTTGCAAACATAAATGTTCCGTAGGTTATTAAGTTTTTTTTTTCAGCACTTTGTAAAGATTTCCGCAAGATAAAAAAGCTATTATGCATATCTCAAAATTCGATTTTCTTTATGAGTTTCATCATCTTCGAGTTCCTCATATCTTAATTGAAAAAAAATGTTATATTGTGTGTTATTGTTAGCAGATTGAATTTGTCGTATCTATTTATTGTACATCTTTAGAGTTAATTAGTTTTGTGTGACCACGTGCAAAGCCACAGTAAAAAAACGGTTAAGTGCGAGTCAGATCAGTAGATTAGTGGGAAACTCACTGCAGGAATTATTAATGTTTGTCAAACTTAAGCTTGAACTATTTTTTATAACAGGAACTACAAATATAAGTTTATAATGAAGGTTTTCTACAAAGTATCTAAATTTTACTCTTTTAGATTTATTCCTCTATTTGTATTGTAAGTTATCATTTTGTGCCAAATTTCCTAACTATGGATCAACGAGAAGTCTCTTATAGGTTAGGCAACGAATTTCTTACAAAATGCAGTAAACGCGTACGTGTGTAAAAGTCGCGGTACTTAAACACTCCTATTTTTAAAATAAAATTTTCGAAATAAATGGTCTTGTCAGACGGACTGGCGAACAACAAAGTGATCCTATAAGGGTTCCGTTTTTTACCTTTTGACGTACAGAACCCTAAAAACTAGTCAAATATAAAGTACTTCCGCTGTATTACCAAGGGAGAAAAAAGCAATTCAAAACCACGATAAAACATACTTAGATAGTTTCGGTTTGCCGATACAAATTGAGTACATAAGGATATTGAGCTTCTATTGACATTGAAATTGGAATAAAATAGATCTTTTCCACGTATTCGTTTGATCTTTCCTAATAAAACGTTTTCGTGTGCAAAATAACAGGAAATGTAATAAAACTTAAGTTTTATGTCTTTGTATACGTTAAGCATTAAATATAAAAGCTTACACCTTGCTAAAAAAAACAAAAAAATCTTTTATATTATCTATAGGCAGAGGGAATCTAAGAACCTAGTAGGAATTAAGACAATCTATTCCTATTAAGACGCTTTCGTTCCACAGTTTCCGTCGAATTTTGGAGACATTGCGTGTTGAGTGGTACTTTTGCCTCGAAAGAACCACTTTTACCTTGCTATATCAAGAAAATGAAAATATGAAATTTTTCACTTCCTCCAGTAAGAATCGAATCCACAACCTGTCGTGTTTACACACGCTTGTGCCCTAAGCTATGATGGCCTCTAAAAGCTTTTTTAATAAACAATAAATACTTTTTGATTAAACCTATATATTGGCCGGTAACTAATATTTGTATAGACATATAGTAGACATATAGTTTTCAGTATAGACTGAAATTGAACAAAAATTACAAAAATATAAATTTACGTAGATTTATTATAAGAAACTTGATAGTCCATAAAGTATTTTATGATAATGGAAAAATTGACGTACAAGTTTCTATATTTTACAGCAAAACTGCATGGAAAGGCCGAATTTCTTTAAAACATGTAAGTAAGGAAGGGTCATGATAAAAGATTGGATGCACTGTGATAAACCGATAGCACGTAACGCGAATGGAAAATAGTTGGATTCTCGAGATTGAACTGGACTATTGGAACGGAACAGACTTATTGGCGCCTGAAATATAAGCTCATATTGTATTAAGCTGCAAAATTGAATGGTAATGTCATTTTTGTACTATGCTCGCGTCTTTAGGAAATCTGACTTTAGTATTTTTGTTTCAGCTTCGTAGGCAGTGAACTTAGTGTTACAACACTCCGCTACCCATTTTCCGCCGAATGCTGGTGCGTGTTAAGTGCCTCGACACCAGAGGACCCAGATCCTGTCGCGTTTCTCGTTGGTCTCTCATATATTGTTGAAATTCCTTGATGTCCTTTTGCTCCATTGTTTATTTATTAAACGTTATTCGTTATGTCTGACCGGAACCACGCTTTTACCGAAGAATTTTATTTATACCGATTTGAGCGCAATATCCGGCCGGCGCGGCGCTACTGTCGCGAAAAAGATACAAAGTGCACTTTGGGGATGGAAATGGATTTCAAATTTATTTAACATTTTGAAAGCTGGTTGAATTTGTAAAGCGTAAAATAAAAATTTGATCTGGATGGTTTAAATTTTTTTGTCAAAGATGTACGTACGACAAGTATTTGATTCGTTGAAATGAAGAATCTTGTGATGTTAAACATAATGTCAAAAATCTTCGTCGTTTTCTTTTGAATGTCTTGTGTTCTTTTTTTATTTTGTGTATAGAAACACATACACATAGGCTATCGCTTCTGAAGTAATGGGATAGCATCATCATCATTCCACCAGCTTTTTGACGCCCACTGCTACTCATAAGCTTTCCCCGAAGATCTAATATACATCTGTCTGTAATGACAACAATTGTGAATTTCGCCACACAAAACGCAATCAGAAATCTAGGTTCCCAGGTTCCCTATACCTGCCCTGCTATGTGCGAAATACAGCGTATTTTAAAACGCTTCATGTAAAGAAAAAATATTTAAAATTCTAATTAAAAAAACAGAACAATAAATTTAACTTTGCCATTATAAAAACTTTCCCATAAACCATGGGATATGGGGGCCCATATGTTTATGTATTTTATTTTGGTAAATGACAAATCGTTTGATGTACATATATCTTGTTTGAAATATTACCTTTTGCATGGTATCTAGCGGCGCGTAACTCACTCTTGATTTAGAGGCATTGATTCGAGCCGATGTATGCTAATTTACTATCTATATATATAAAAGGACTTGTCCTCACTGACTGAGGTAAGACGCACGCACAGCCGTAACCGCTGATGGTAGAAACTTGAAATTTAGACAGATGTTTACTTTTGTAATCTGGACATCCACTAAGAAGGGATTTTAAAATATTTCAACCCTAAAGGGGCGAAATAGGGGTTGAAAGTTTGTATGGAAATAAATTTAAATCGCCACCGATTTTTATAAAATTTGAAATTTAGATTTTTAAAAGTATTTAATTGAATACGTATTTCATCGTTTTCTAGAATTCTCCCCCTAAGGGTGCAAATAAGGGGTTGAAAGTTTGTATGGAAAAATCATTAAATGGCCACCGAATTTTATAAAATTTGTTTTTTTGTTTATATAAGAATTATTTAATAGTAGTCTAAGATATTTCCGTCTCTCACTTTCCTCTGAATTCTGGAGCCATTGCATAAATTGAGTGAGAGATTTCAACTCCGCGCTTTGCCTCATTACCAGAGCAAGAAAATGAAAATATTTAATATTTAATTTTCTTGAATGGGAATCAAACCCACAACTTATCGCATATACAGTTGCACACTTGTGGCCCTGCACCACGATTGGTCTTTATATTATTTATTTAATTAATTTTCAAATACTTATGTATTTTTTCAATCAAGCAATTTACAAGCACATTTAAAGTTACATATAAATTTTAGTAGTGGGTATCGATCCTACAGGAAGCTCCCACCAGCTCGGGATTCAATTTTATTAAGAAGAGCCGGCACTATATGGAACAGTTATTTTTTAAAATATAACGTAACTGGCGCAGTCGGTAGGATAGTCGAAATATGTCAATGAATCGATCATGGATATCTTTAAACTCGCGTTTCTCTGTCGAAATATTCCAATATTTGCTTAACTTTTAAATATAGGTACCTAAATTTTTTAACATTAACTCAACACTCTTTAAATATACGTAGGCATATTTTTTTCAGAGATGTAATAGTAATTAGTGTCATTATTAACTTGTTGCAGTTCTCTTCAAAAATTAAATAATCGTAATTTTAAAGGTAGGGTAGTGTGCCCCAAATGTGCGCGGTTTAGAAATAATACGATATAAATCAAATAATAACGCTTTCATTGCAAATTTGTATAAAAAAATTAACAACAAACAAACAATAATAAATTAAAAAAAAATCAGCCAACGATTGCCAACAAACAACGATTAAACGAAATTTAAAAACATATAGGTATTTCTCCCACCGTGAGTGCCGTATTTTTTTTCAGTTAACAAGTTATCACTAAGTTAAATAAAGTAGCGAATAGCGGCGCTCCTAAGTAAAGGATAAACTGTGACCATCGATTGTCGGAATTTTCACGCATACTTCCCACCGAATATTGAAACTTTGTTGTTACGCAGCGTCTTTGACCACTAGATTATAACTCATTTTAAGTTAGAAACTGCGCTTAACTACTACTATATTATGAGAAAAAGATATTATTAGATAAAAATATTATCTATTCTATTATATGTCAAGGCCAGTCGTGGTGTAGCCAGCGCGACAGGTAGTGGGTTCGATTTCTATTCGAGGAAATGAAATATTTAATATTTTTATTTCATCGCTCTGGAGTTCAGTTTTTAGGCTTCTACCTTTGGATCCTTAGTGACCAATGGCCTCGGCCCGAAAAAATATTCTGCTGGTCTGCGTACACTGATGTACGCAATATTGGAACAGAAATATCTATTTTCGCTTCTCTTTTCTAAGCCATAAGTCAAGTGTAGGAAAATATATTCCAAGTAAATATATTTGCAAAAAAATAAATTACGTCTAGCTAGCTTCCTCTCGACTTGAAAATCATTGAATTTTTACGATATTTATGGTTCAGTTCATATTATGGTTGAGGTTCGTTCATTTTGAATATGTAAAAAAATTATTAGTAACTTCGTAATAAACGTATATTTTACATGTATGTTACATGTATATGTAAGTTTTATAAAGTAAAATGTTTATATGCGATTTATTCGAGGCTATAGTAAAGCAGTTAAGCAGCAATACAATCTGAAAGTATACTTACTAGCAAATATAATAAAGCCTACTTAAAAAATTGTGAAGTGAAATTTAGAGCTTGAATTTAATTACGAGTGAACACAGAACTCGGCACCCATATAGATCTGCCATTGTTTTGTCGGTGAAGTAGAGAACGACGTATTACTTAACTATATTTATCCTATCCATACCTATATTATAAATTCGAAAGTAACTCTGTCTGTCTGTCTGTCTGTCTGTCTTTTACGCAATCAGGGCCAAACCGCTAATTTAATTATGATAAAATACTCATATAGTGATACATGAGGGTCCCGGGATGAACATAGGATACTTTTTTTTTCATATTTGTAATATTTTCGATATATACCAATATATTAAAATAATTAATTTGACAAGCAATTTATTCCGCCATGTTAATAACAATTGTCGCTACGCGTTGCTAAGCAACGGCTTGCAAAGTTTGTTGTTTTAAGAAAACGTCACCCAAAGTGAGTTTGCTTAATGCATACATGGCGCGCGCCGATATAGATTTGTATACATTAACAAAAATTAGATGATTTCTATAATTTGATATTCATCCTTATGAAAATAAATATAATAGTCACTTTTAGCATTTCATCTAGATTGAAATTATAGCTCACTGAATAACATTCTAATAAATAATTAAGGAGATGTCACTGATTCCAAATGACCTAGCCTACGAGTGGTATAGTATGACCGACGCGAACGGGCAGATGACTTTGATGATTTTGTCATTTTTTATATATTTTCGAATTACTATTATTTTTTATGTAATTATTTGCTGCTTATAATTAATCAGTCGGTTCGGTTATCTATACCGATGTTATACACTTAAAAGATCATAATTTTAATCATTTGGGATTTTATTAAATATTGTTCGCAAAAATTAGTAATTATTTAATATAGAAAAATGTTTAGTACGCGCGCACGGCAAACTTTAGGTACTTTTTCCTTCTTTTACTTCTTTTGTTTGTTCATTTCGGTTACTCAGATATTTTTTCTAATAATAAATCTCCACTTATTATTATTTTTTAACTTATTTTAATTATTTAGGCTTATATTTTCGCGGGCGTAGCCGCGTCCGGGCCCACTAGTTTGTATATGAATTTCAAAAGTTTTACTTGTAAACAATTTTTTTCATAATGTATGTAAATAAGAAAAACCGGATAAGTGCGAGACGGATTCGCGTTTTGATTTTTTTTCCTTTATTTGTATTGTATTGTAAGTTCTCACGTTGTGCCAAATTCCATAACTATATGTCCACGGGAAATGTTGTGTTGGAAATATCTCGCAGCTCCCAAATCGAATACCCGCTTTTCGATGACTCTTGTTGCTAGAGCGAGGAAATGAAAACTATGCTTTAAAGATAAATAGGAATCGAACCCACAATCCTTTACTTAGATAAATTCATAATTTAAGGTGCAAAAAACCTGCCTAATTTAACGCTATTCAACACATTTGATTGCTTTTTACTCTTTCGATACAAAAGTACTAAAATATTCATTAAAAAATATATCAATATTTATTTATCTACGAATTAGAAGTTATACATTTTATTTTCCACATTTTTTATAGTAAAATATTTCTTCTAATTAAATCTAAATGTCTTTTCTAAATTCCATTCCATAATCCTAGTTTAGATTTCCACATTTTCCATAATTCCTATGCATTAACCGGCGACCATCTCTGGGCCACCTGTGGTTACCCAGAGATGGATCCCGGCTGATGCGTCACAGTAAAACATTTGCATATTCTCTAAGGGGCCTCTACGTGTTGGACCTGTGTCCCCACGCAAACCTTCCAAAGGACCGGGTTCTTTTGAACCCGTGAATCTTTACAGAGAAACATAATAATAATATAATAATTAATATTCGGGGAAAAATCATCAATAAAAAATGTACCAAGCAATTCGATTTCAAAGAAAGTTTTCCAATATTCATATTGATATAAATATAGCTTGTCAGTTTGTATACGAACAATCTCTTATAAGAAATATGAATTCTATTGCGGTAATAACGCTTACTGTACTGCTATTTGCATTTACAAAGGATATTATTCGATATGTTTTTATGTATTTGTTTGTTAGACTGCATCTGAGAAGGTTCAGAGCTATATGAATTTATATTGAAATAAAGAAGATAACATTGTCTTCCACATATATATACTAGTTTAAGATTTTAGCTTTACGCTATATGTCGCATATAGCTGAAGCTGGATAGGCTGAAGGAACATAGTGTAAAGACACTGAGTTCTCCAGGTACCGCACAAGGTTCAAGACATTCCGTGTTGAGTAGCGGAATTCAACGCCGTAAGCAAAATACTGGACACATATGAGAAATACTTGGTAGCTGTCTTCTTGTATAAGGGTCATTGTAAAATTAACTAAAACTATATAATTAGCATAAAGTACAGACTATGTGTCCCTAGCGAATGAAATAAATAATTAAAAAGGAACTAAAATCTGAGAAACAAAACTTTAGTTTTAAGCAGAACACAATGTGTGGAATTTAGACGGAAAGTGGAGAACGGAGAATAGACGTTAAGTTCTCTGCCTACCCTACGAGAAGAAAAGAAACAAAAAAGTTCGAAAAAAAAGTTTAAACAAACTACTTTCAAGATTACTAAAACAACGCAAAATTCTAACGAGATGTATGCAAAGTTTGTAACCAGGTCTTAGTGTCTAGTTAACTTGGTACTTACGGTGCCTGCATGTACTTCCCAAGTATTTTCTCTAGAAGGTACTTCTATCAGTTAACCTTTTAAATTACTTCACGCTGTGTCATGTGTAGAGGAAACGAGCTACGTAGAAGAAAAAGTATATTACGTACAACCCATCACCCATCAATTTATATATCCATTTCTTCGCTCTGATTTACAGGCAAAGCGCGGCGTTGGGTTCCGCCAACCAATACGCAATGGCTCAGAAATTAGTCAGAAAGTTCCGTTCCTGGAGTGTCTTAACACTAGGTTCCCTCCGCCTACTCTGCTTTATACAGGATACAGCGTGGAGCTGATCTTATTTGTTTTTTTATTTTATTTTTCTGATTGGGTCTAGTAATATGGCAAAGAGCGGAGTTGGGTCCCGCCACTCAACACACCATGCCTCCAGAATTCGGTGGAAAATGGGGAACGGAAGTATCTTAATGGGATCCCTCTATCTATCCTGCTACGCGCGGGTTTGAAGTGCCTACCCTGCTGGAAAAGCGTGAAGCTGTTTATTTTCAAATATAAATAATATAGTTCATATAACATAGTTTGTTATATCATTATGAGTGCCTAGTTGAACCTAATTAGCGCTCGCAGTGGTATTTAATTAAATGCCTTACAGAAACCCGTGTAGTTTCCACGTGACATTCCGGCACGCCACCGACATGTTGAGAAATTTAATCATCTTCACGCTGAATCCCGCACACGACAGGGTAGGCAGAGGAAACCTAATGTTAAGACACTCCATTCTGCCAAATTCTGGAGGATTCTGTTGAGTGGAGGAATTCAACGTCGCTCTTTGTATCGAGACCAGAGAGAATTATATAAATTAATTAAATAATATGAAAATATAAAATACTTAATTACCTTGAATGGGAATCAAACCCACAACCAGTTCCATTTGGCCTTATTACGTTGAGAAATTGTGAAATATAATTTAATAAAACATTTAACTCTTTCACATTACCCCCAAGAGAACGTTGTCTCGGGAATAACCAGAACGTCTTATAGCAATTTCGAAGTAAATTGTACTACAATAATGAAATGGAAAATAGAATAGAATTTTCGTTTGTCTCGTTAGTCTACAGTTTTGTTATATTATTTCAGAAAGGTAAATTAGTGAATACACTGAATGTTAATCTGTTATGAGTGAGTTGAGAGTGATTGAACACTAAGACAACAGTCGATCCTAATACGGGATTGATATGTGTGTGTTGTTCTATAATAAATCCGCAATACATATACCCAACACCATGCTTTGCCGTACTAGAACGAGGAATTTTATATACCTTAATTAATTTTAAATTCCTCTGAGTGAGAATTGAACCTATTATCAAAGTGCTTAAAGCTGGACATTGTTGTATTGCGCCAAAGTAAAAAAAACCGGTTAAGTGCGAGTCGGACTCGCCCACTGAGGGTTCTGTACCAATTTCAGGATTGTTTTAAATTTGCTCTTATTTTATCCCTTTATTTATATTGTAAGTCCTGTTGGTCCACAGAAAATACCAAAGTACACTAAATGCAGCAATATCGATCGATGCATAACCGCTCGTATCTTTCGATTGCGTTGACTTAGACCATAGGCTTGTATATTTGATAATAAATTCAGCTTGATACCTCAACGGAATCTGGAGAAAAATGGACAAGGTGATAATATAAGGGTGCCGTTTCTACCTTTTGAGGTACGGAACCCTAAAAATAATTAATATGCTAAAGCTCTCATCATAGGCCTAATTAAATACAAATACGTATTCGAGGAACTAATTATATCATTAATATTCATTTAATTGTCGGTGATTTCCAATGAAATCACAATTGGGCTTCAATTAATTTGAAGAAAAATAATGAATATTTTAGGGATTAATCTTTATGCAAATTGATTGAATCGAGTTGATTGTTTAAACGATAATTAACTGTTTAATTGAGCTATAAGTGTAGACATTATGTATATTTGTGTTGATAGTAAGCTCATTTGCAAAATAAAAGGCTGGTGAGCTCTAAACGCTACAGATTGTAGATTCCATTCCCACTCGAGGAAATTAAATATTTAATATTTAAATTCTTCGCTCTGGTGTCGAGGCACGCCATACAATAAGCAATGCCTCCAGAACTTCTCCATTCGGCGGAAAGGGCGGAACGGATTGTCTCAACACTAGGGTCTCTCTTTGTACAGCTCTGATACAGTGAAAAAGAAGAAGAAATGAAGAGAACTGCTCCTTAGCATCGTACAGATTCACCGTACTCGTCTCGTTGCAGGGATAGGATACTAAGCAAAACCTAGGACTGGCTTCTCCAGTTTCACCTTAAAATAATTGGGTCGAAAGTTCTAGACGCTTTAAATAATATATCTATTTTTAATCAAAGTCTGACTTATTTTATCGATAAAAATTTGAACCTACATCCCTCTTAGATAGCAAGCTGAGTCACGATGAAAAATACAATACATCTATATATATAAAATCGAAAGGTCACTCACTCATCACGAAATCTCAGAAACTACAAGTGCTAGGAATCTCAAATTTTGCATAGGAGTTACTTATAGGCCTTAGGTGCTCGCTAAGACGGGAATTTGTAATATTTGACTTCTAAGGGGTTGTTTTTGGGGTTGAAAGTTTGTATGAAACTTCGTTACTACAAATGCTAGGAGTCTCAAATTTTGCATGGACGTCGCTTATAGGACGTAGGTACTCATGGAAACAGAAATGAATAATAACGTAGTTCACGCAGGCGAATCCGTGGGCGGGCCGCTAGTTAAAACATATAGCGTGCATTGTAAATATAAATTAAAAATTATATATTGCACCTAATTGAAAAGATCTTTTCTTTTCCAACTGTCGGGAAAATGAACGATATCGTAAATTACAGCGGTCTTCCGTGTAATGAATACAATAAAATGTAAAGTGATTTAGTACAGTTAACAGCGATTTACCGAGCACTCGCTATGGAAAATATTACGGGTTATTCAATTTAAAGGTTATTTTAGGGTTTACCGTTTATGAGAATTGGAGAATTTGGCATAGAAATTATATTTCCTAGTTTCATATCTTTTATCTTTCTTTTTACTTCCA
>HE670642.1:88029-98674 GCA_000313835.2 Heliconius melpomene melpomene | reverse complement strand
CTTTTAAAGATTCTTCCATACAAACTTTCAACCCCTTATCTGCACCCTTAAGGGCAGAATTCTAGAAAACCATGAAACATGTGTTCAATTAAATACTTTTAAGAGTCTGAATTTCAAATTTTATAAAAAATGGTGCCGATTTAAAAAAAAATCTATACAAACTTTCAACCCCTTATTTGCACCCTTAGAGGGAGAATTCCAGAAAACGATGAAATACGTGTTCAATTAAATACTTTTATAAATCTAAATTTCAAATTTTATAAAAATCGGTGCCGATTTATTTTTTTTTCAATACAAACTTTGAACCCCTATTTCACCCCTTTAGGATTAAAATTTTACAAAATCCCTTCTTAGTGGATGTCCAGATTACGAAAGTAAACATCTGTCCAAATATCAAGTTTCTACCATTAGCGGTTACGGCTGTGCGTGCGTCTTACCTCAGTCAGTGAGGAGAAGTCCTTTTATATATATAGAAGATATTGTAATACTGCCATGACTTTGTTGAGGGTTAAACGAAGGAAAACCATATTACATCACAACAGGATAATAATTACCAGAATCATTGCAATAAATAATTTATTAGTATCTACTTATATAAAATGTTTAAATAAATATAAGCAACTGCAGAACCATTAGTTTCCGTATTTCCCGTTAATTCAATGGAAAATGGTAGGTCGATAAATAATGTAGTGCCTAATACAATTATTTATGAATAATACAATTAAAATTAAATCAAATTAAATCCGCTTCACGCTGTATCCCGCATACAGCAGGATAGGCAGAGGAAACCTAGTGTTAAGACACTCCGTTTCCCATTTTCTACCGAATTCCGGAGGCATTACGTGTTGAGTGGCAGAACTCAACGCCGCGCCACCAGAGAAAAATGGAAATATAAAAGTAAATAAATATTTCACTTCCTCCGAGTGGGATCGAGCCCACAACCGTCGCGTTACAGTCACACCCTTGTGCCGCTGTGCCACTACGGCCTTGCTAAACATTTTTATTAAAATAATCTAAGTACTTTAGCAGCACTCACGTAGAGCCTTTTGAATTATCTAAAATTTTATTTAAAATTAGATTATTTGATTATGATTACAAGATAGCAATTGTTAAAAATATAATATTACTTAATTTTTATGTTGCCATGCCTCAGAAATGTGCTGAAAATGAAATGACTATAAAATTAATGGAAAGCGAAACACTTTAAATTTATTATTAACTTTTATCGATATATATATAATTAAAATATATTTTTGTAGGTAGAGTCCTATTTCCTTATTACGATCATTTGGTATCCAAATAGAAATCTTAAACAACCCATTTGTATATATTCCAAGCGAATCTACGATAAGACCAATAGTACCATACAAACACACAGTAATTGAACATGTTTAAGTCATTTCTAGCGCACCAATATATCATTTAATAGATGTCACTAGAATAGATCGTGCTCTGATTTGCAAATGGCAGATTTTAAATTATGTATTTCAATGCAATGATAACGATAACCCTGTAACCTAACTATTTACAAACACGCTGCCGGTTGAAATTTATTTAAACACTAACATAGTTTTACTTCTAAATACTGTTTTTACACTTCTTTATATTATAAGCTACTTTTATAATAAAATTGTAACTGATCGCTGATGAAACTTATATATTATTGGGGTCATTTATAAATGCAATAGAACCCAAAACAATGATGACTTTCCTTAACATTTACCTAATGTTTGTTTTATTACAACCGATTCATTTACTTATATAAATAAAAAAATATTTCAAAAAAACAAAAACCCCGACTGCATAAAACTAACTAGAAAATAAACAAGCCCAATAGTTTATTAGGATTAACAGTCTTTAAACTATGCGGGATCCTGGTAAAGATTTTATCGAATGAAGAATTACATATACTTAGGTCCCAATTCTTAATCCCTCAAAATGTGAGAAATAAAAAAAAAACAGATAGACTTGACGATGTCGCTTTATATAAAGTATTTACATATCTAAGTATAACACTAAAAGCAGGTAGAACAATAAAATTCTCCTATCTTCATAGCTTAGGTAGGTAGGCCCGTCACAAGATTATCATGCAATAGATATTTTAATAAACTTTGAACCGTAAACAATAAGTCTATCTATAATATACCTACGCCTAATATTAACTAGAAATATAATCAATATCCACTTAAATATGTAACATATAGTTTATTAAATTCTGAAAGCCATATAATATACGGTATAACTATGAACCTATAGGCACCTAAGATTACAGAATTTTACAACCTAAGTCAATATAATGCGAGCGACAAATTTCTAATATTCGATTGTACAATATTTGATTGGAAAATCAATTTTAGTTTATGAATTACTTAGTATATATAAAATTCTATTTGAAAAGAAAATTGAACATATTCGTATTTTTCCAATAATTTACAACATTATAATACATTTGTGTAATTTACAGTTTTATAATTCATATAAAACATTTCGATCGATTAAACTCAAAGATTAGCCGATATTTAAAAATAACATCACAACAATACCTTCTCGTGAATTTTTAAAAACAATACCTCGTATTTAAAAAAGTAATTTACTAAGCATTTAAGTATCGTATATAAATTTTAAATAGTAACACTTTTACTCACGAATAAAAAAAGGCAGTTCCATTTATTGTAAAACTGAATGTAAATAGGTCAGACACCGACACGTGCGCGGTCCGCGGTCCAAACAACACTATTCATTGACAATTTAACATTAAGAATGAGATGCCATACGAGCATACGAGCATACGACGCGGACGCACACCACGCCCGTCGGCCACCAGCGTACGTGCTACGTGCACAACAACTGAACGATTGTTGCAGCGCCCGTCGCGTCAGCGATAAATGTAGGCGAGCTGACTAATAGCAAACAGCCTGATTATAGCAAATTTGCTATAATAATTACAAGAAAATTATAATGGAAAAGTGAGTGGTAAGAGAGGTAGAGGTAGACCTTGGTTGACCTTCGAAAATACAGTATCAAATATACTGGAGGAAGGTCACGTAAAAAGCCTGAGGACCCACCCCCCGGAGAGCATGTATAGAGGTTCATGACAGTGGACGAGGCGAAAGAGGTTTGTAGAGACCGTAGCGTTTGGAGCTCCGTTCTCTCTGACTACCCCGCTAGGGATAAAGCGTGAAGCTATGTTATGTTATAGCAAATTTGCACTTGAGGCCCGCCGTGACGACACAAGCGTGTCTGTAAAGCGAAGCGAGTTCGATTTCCACTCGAGGAATTGAATTATTTAATATTTTTATTTATTCCCTCTGATGTCGAGGTGTTGAGTTGCGCCACTCAACACACAATGCCTTCAGAATTCGGCGGAAAGTGGGGAACGGAGTGTCTTAACACTAGGCTCCCTCTGCCTACCCTGCCTACATGCGGGATACAGCGTGAGACTGAAAAAAATTGTATATTTGATCTTATTACTTTCCAATATCAGTCACTAGTGAAATATTTTTTTAAACATAGGAGTATAATAATTGCTTCATTATTCTCCTATATTTAAAAAATATTATTCTAACAAAATGTACCATAACGACAATTTGTTTTTGTGGAAACTTCTGACAGTTGAAATTTCTCATAATTATATGAACATAATGCAAATGGCATGACCATAATGTCTGTTGTTTAAAAAAAAATGTATATTTATATAAGTCTCCCCTATATATACATTATAGAAGTATGTTTTCATTATATTTTGTTTTATTTATGCTACAGTAGTATATATACAACTAGGTCAACTATATAATTACTTTCCTTACATCCTTCTTTGGAATGAGGGATGTGAGGGAGAATCTGCTTTCTCTATATATGCCACTTCTAAAATACAATATTTGCTATTTGAACTCTACACCATTTAATGATAAATTGATATTTTTTTAAATAGAGACAAGGACTCAAATTATAAAGCCTACCATGAATTTACCAGCAGAACCTGATGCCAGGCCCAACCTGTTGAGGTCTGAGTGGGCAGGGCCTGAGATTTACGACCCAAATATAAATTGGAAAGTGCACAGAGTTTGACTCTTTACCTAACCAAATGCAAAAAGATCAATACTAATGTATTGATCTTTTTGCATATATAAATTTTTCATATGTAGAATGATTGCTCGTACAATTACTCACTAGATTGTGGGTGAGATTTTTTTATTTGTTTAGGTTAAAAAAATAAATAAGAATAAATCTTTTTTAAAGATTTTAATAGGATAAATAAATTATATTACATCATAATAAATTTTATATTAAGCTAGTATTATAAAAGATTGCAAAAATATAACAACATTGTAGAATATAATGATCACAAGTGATGTGAAATGTGTTTTTAAAGCTGATATTTTATTGACATCCATAAATATTTCTAATCATGCATTAAATCAGTGTAAATAATTTGTTATTAAATATTTTAAATTATGAACAGTGCATTAAAACATTTTCTTCTTCATAGCAGTATATCTTTCTGTATATTCATTATATCCTTCTACTGAAGCTAATTGTTTTGGTTCAAAGAGATTACCATCTACATTGATGGTATGTATTTTAGAATCTCTTAATAAACTAGGTAATATAGCATCTAAACTTAAACAATTTTCTTCTAATCTTAATATTTTTAATCTTGGAGCTTGATTTAGATCCTCGCTTAAAATAGAAATCTCATTTTGACTCACATTTAATTCTGTCACATATAGATTAGACATGCCACTTGGTATCTCTATTATTTTGTTATTAGAGAGATCTAAGACTTCCAGATTTTGAAGACCAAGTAACTGTTTAGGGAATGTTTTAAATTTATTTCCATTTAAGTAAATTTGTTTTAAACTACTTAAATTTGAAAATGAGTCTGTCAATGATGATATAGAATTGAAAGACACATTAAGAAGCTCTAATTTCTTAAAATTAGTTAATGATCCTGGTAAAGAATGTATATTATTTGTTCCTAAATTGAGTTGTTTTAATAATTTTAATGAACTTATACCTTCTGGTATTTGAGATATTTTATTTTTAGATAAGTCCAAATTTCGTAAATGTTCTGATAATCCAAAAACATCTTCAGGTATCTCCTTTAACTTGTGGTTCGATATTTGTAAAACACCAGTCTTAGATGCAGTTTCATAATGTTGTTTCAGAACAGAATTGCCCATTGAATCAACTATTTGGAGAATTAGATAATTTATAAACGTATTTTATAGTGAAATAACAAAAGACACAATTATTTACTTTCCTTAAAGTCGATAATGTAATTTAGTATTTTCTCCATTTATAGCTTTACATTTGACATTTGTCAGATAATAATTGTGACAAACAACTTCGTTCGCCAGATGCCACTTTATAAATCTTTAGGCTACACACACACACAATATTATTGTCAATACCTTATTGACAATAATCTTGTTCAATATATAGCCCCGCATACTACACAGTATTATTGACAATATTTCGCCGTAAAATCTGACGCAGTCGCTCAGTAGCTTTATTTGTACGCGATCGTATTGAATCTAAAATGGATAGAAAACCATTGCTTTAGTATTTCCATTTCAATTTTTTTATCAAGGACTGGATGAGAAATAAAACCGAGCTTGATCTATTTAATATTATTATAAGTACTAACTACAACTAACAGAAGTCATTCAAGACCAGGGGCACAAAGTATGACTGTAAACGTGACAAGTTGTGGGTTCCATTCCCGCTGGAGGAAATAAAATATTTAATATTTTCATTTTTCTCGAGGCAACGTTGAGTTCCGCTACTCAACACGCAGTGCCTACAAAATTTAGTGGAAAATGAGGAACACAGCAAAGATATTGTTTTCAACGGACCACTGCTTATTACTATGGTGAAGAATGTTAGTTGCTTTATTATGGTAATCAATTAAATTATATCCTTAGCTTGCTCCGTGCGGTATACAGTGTGAAGCTAATTTTACTAACAAAGGCTGATTTAAAAATATATTATTTTATCAGTCAATATTATTTTGTCAGTCAATTCTGTTTATTAAATGAATAATGTAGTTCAAGCGGGCGAAGCCGCTGGCAGACCGCTAGTGTTTTTATATTTGATTTAATGACAAATTTCATTACCATACGGTATATATTTCTCTTTATTGATAATTTGTCAATATTTTTAAACTGTAGAATTTGATATTTATAATCTATATTCTATAGAAATATAATCTGTATACTTTGTTATCTGTTAAGTATGTCTGTAGATTTTTCATATTCGACTTTAGGAATTAGGATTTATAAATGAGTTATTTTATACATTTTTTTACTCAATTTGACTTTAATTAATGATTTGTTTGTAATTTACTCAACGAAATGGTCTTGTAGATCTGTTAATAATAAAATCATACCCATGTTCATTTAATATTTACAACTACTAATTTCGTTACCGCGGGAAAACAGCGATACGTTTGACTACTATAATGGCCGCAATAGCGCCAATGCTTTTAGTGTTTGTTCTAGTATGAATTATGAAATTACGATAAAGTTGTTACGTTTTTATTATTATACGTTAAAGAATTTTTAAGATGGACATTAACGCTGGTAAGTGCCGGTTTATTGTCAAGCTCAAATATTAAATAAACTAAATTACAAAAACCTATCATACTGTATTTTGATGTCGTTACAATTAAAGTTATTGTATAAATAAATTTAAATTAACTTTACTATTACAAACAATATTAATTTGTACAAAGACTAGTAATAAACAAAAGGTTCAATTAAATTCACTTCAATTTTTTACACGTCAACTTTCCATTTGTATCCATTATACCAAATTTTGTACTAGTGTTTTCGTTTCGAATAAACAACATTTAGAAAATACTTACTGAACAATTATCTTCTCTTCATAAAGCAGCCATGCTTGACATTTGTTTGATTAAAGTGTGTATCAAAAACAATAACTTAAAAACTTCTTGGTTCATTTATACAAAGCATATAATTTTTTAAGTCAACTAAGCTATTTATTATTTGACTTTTTTAATGACTGATTTGTACTATATAAAAGAAAATTAATGTTTAATTTTAATTAGCATATACATACTCTAAATGTATTTACCCTTACCAGTTGTTTAAAGAAATGTTCATATTGTAAAAAAAAGTTAAATCTAATCTGTAAGTTTTGACAACATTTACATGTGTGTCAATTTATTTAATAACACTTATGATTTAAGATTTAGAAATATAAATACATATCTTCTATTTTTTTGCTGACTTTTTATGGACTCATGTTACTTCAAGTGAGTATAAATATAATTATAAAATAAATAAATAATTTTATTTGAGACATTTAAAAAATTGTTCTAATGAGTTGTTAATTTTTTTAGACAAAAATATTTATCTAAATAATTATCCTTAAAAGAAATTATTTAAACTTTACAACAACTTTAATACATTACATCTTAGGCAAAAAAAGAACAAATAAAATATGTAAAGTAATAAAATCAATTCTTTTTTCAAAGAGGTATCAACACAGTTGTCTCTGATCGATGTTCTTCTAAGCGACTTTGACAAGACAATTACACCATGTGCTAACAAAAAGAATGAGAAAAAAGAAGAAGAAACACAGGATGCCATGCCAGACTCTACAACCAACACTGAAAAGAGTAATGCAAATCCCTTCCACTGTGGTGATGATGTGCTTGTATCAAACAAGGATGGAAGATATTATTTAGGTTTGATTGTGTTTTACATACTTAATTGTAACTATGCTAATTAAAATATTGCAGGTAGTTTAAGTTACATAAAGTAGTCCCTGCATTAAACTCTAATAAGATCTATATTCATCAAGCACACTAACTAATATCCAAAAAGTTTGGTCATAGTAAAGTACTATACAAAGTTTGTCATATTTTATTTAACTACAAATTATCTGCAAAATCCCTTTATAGCCCATTATTAGAAATTGTGAAGTTTTGGTTTTTATATATCCATGAAAATTGGCCATCATACCATAGTAGAGTTTAGGTTAAAACTAAAAGTTATTCTTTAAGTACTGTGACATTTTTTCATTAAATAACATGTCATAATGCTGTCTATCACCATTAAATCTCTATTTAAAACTCACAAGTAATAAAAACTACTGATTATTTATATTTTTTGTTATGTTCTGCTTTTGGGCAAAAGAATACTGCTTTTTTAACTAACCCCTAAGGCTCACTGTATATGCGATTGATATGGGTTGTGGTTATGGCCACTAGGGAGCATTAATTATTTCCATTTCATAGCTCTGGTAACACGACGTTGAGTTCCGTCACTCAACATGCATTGTCTCGGAAATTGAGGAATTGAGTGTCTTAATATATACCACTAGGTTCCCTCAATCTAACCTTCAATATGCGAATACCCTGAGATCCGGCCGTTGAATCCTGCATAAACGAGTTTTCTTAATTAAACCTATATTAATGAATAATACATGATTAGTAGAACAGATTACACCTGGGTTGCCTGGAAGAATCCTGCCGCAATCACCTTTAATTACATTTTTTCGTAACTCGTTTTTGGAGAAAATTGCACCAATACGTTTTTTATATGAATCGCACATCATTTGAAAGATAATCGCGTAAGGAATTGGAAAATTAAGGGTTGCCAGCTCTCAGTCTGCCGCAAGTCTAGGGTTGCCTGGTTTAAACATGTCACTAAATGTTAATAATTTGCACTCATGTGTTTTTTAATGAATTATATATCAAATTAAAGCTTATTTTTTTCTGAACACTATAAAAAAGGGTTGCCTGAAAAATTCCTGCCGCAAACAGGGGTTGCCAGCGTTTGAAATATTTTATTCCGGTTCCGTTTGACTATGAGAATAGACGATGAAATGCGCGGTCTGCCTTATGTTTTAAAGTAAAATATTATATAATAGAAGGTCAATCTTAAAATCAATGTTTATTCTAATTGTTCACCTGTTAAATGATGATTTTAATCATATTAAGTACACGCAGAAAACTATTTAAAGATCATAGGGCAGAAGAAATCATCCTTATTTTTCAAGTAAAATAATGAATCTATAATATTGAGTCTTTGCAAAATTTATTTTCTAAATACTAATATTTATTTATTAATTTAAATTACCATTTTGAAACAATTAAATTATTTAATTAAATAAATGTTTACAAACATCGATCTTCTATAAACTATTAATATACATACATATACATCATGTTCCCTTAATATAAAGAAGGGTGACCATTATTGCGGATATTTTTTTTATTAATTATATTGAAAAATACATTTCAATGAACTCTCTCTCTCTCTCTCTTCGTCCTCTACTTGTTTGATTTGATTTGATTTGATTTTTCTCACGCAATTTTTAATAATTTGCATAGGAAAGAAATATATATAATAGAATTATAATAAACAAAACTAAGTAAAGCAAAATAAATTCAAAGAAAATCCGACAGTAATGCCGACTAATAAACGCTATTTACGGTTTATGACCAAGAGTCGGCAAATATCAATTAGTTGGCTATTTTTTACTATAGATAAACATTTTGCGGCGCGATACAAAGCAAACCAAATGCAATAAAATTATTTTCGAAGATGTATTGTTTCTAAATGCAATAAAAGTGCAGATGGCCAAATGAGTTGTTTTTGAGCATATTACTTAGTTACTTACCTTTCGTTTTGGAGTAAAGACGTTTTTACTTGACAAAAATGAAGATGTGAAAATGTGATAGAATTTTAAAATTATGTTATTGTTTCGCCAAAAAATGAATTTTAAATACAGTGACATTTTTTTAAATAGTGACACAATGCACGGTTATCATTTACAGTGTTACAAAAAGTTCATTGTTTTAAAACAAAAATATAAAGAAGTATTTTTTAATTATTTTCTAATGCAAAACGAAAGTATACTATAATCTTTAATATTATATAGTTTAATAAAATGTGACAATAGTGGCCGTGGGAATTGCCTCAGTTTTGATTACACTAAGTTAGGGACGTGAGTGAGTGATTACGCTTTATTATAATTATAAGAACAATTCTTTCAGACCTAAATACCTTAAAAACTATCAGGACAAGTTCTTGCTAGCGACATTTTTTTATCTATATTTTTTAATAGTTTTTATTAGTTGAATAGTTTTCATTTACTTTGCAAAAACGTAAATATTCGTACCAAAAAGATGGGCGCCATAGTTCTTTCTACGGATACGGACGGCGTTGTCAAATCAAACAAGCAGAGGGCGAAGAGAGAGAGAGATTGTTTATTGAAATGTAATTTTCCATATTTTCTTAATTAATAAAAAAATATCCGCAATAATTGTCACCTCTCATTATATTAAGGAAACATGTTGTAATTAATACCTTATAGTAGATCGATATTTGTAAACATTTACTTAATTAGATAATTTAGTTGTTTTGAAAGGGTTATTTAAATTAATAAATAAATATTAGTATTTAGAAAATAAATTTTGCAAAGACTCAATATTATAGATTCATTATTTTACTTGAAAAATAAGGATGATTTCTTCTGCCCTATGATCTTTAAATAGTTTTCTGCGTGTACTTAATATGATTAAAATCATCATTTAACAGGTGAACAATTAGAATAAACATTGATTTTAAGATTGACCTTCTATTATATAATATTTTACTTTAAAACATAA
>HE670642.1:75434-87929 GCA_000313835.2 Heliconius melpomene melpomene | reverse complement strand
CGTCCATACTTAAACTTAAGGAGACATGTTGTAATTAATACCTTATAGTAGATCGATATTTGTAAACATTTACTTAATTAGATAATTTAGTTGTTTTAAAAGGGTTATTTAACTAAATATTATTATTTATAAAATAAATTTTGCGAAGACTCAATATTATGGATTATTATTTTACTTGAAAAATAAGAATGATTTCATCTTTAAATAGTTTTCTGCGTGTACTTAATATGATTAAAATCATCATTTAACAGGTGAACAATTAGAATAAACATTGATTTTAAGATTGACCTTCTATTATATAATATTTACTTTAAAACTATAAGGCAGACCGCGCATTTCATCGTCTATTCTCATAGTCAAACGGAACCGGAATAAAATATTTCAAACGCTGGCAACCCCTGTTTGCGGCAGGAATTTTTCAGGCAACCCTTTTTTATAGTGTTCAGAAAAAAATAAGCTTTAATTTGATATATAATTCATTAAAAAACACATGAGTGCAAATTATTAACATTTAGTGACATGTTTAAACCAGGCAACCCTAGACTTGCGGCAGACTGAGAGCTGGCAACCCTTAATTTTCCAATTCCTTACGCGATTATCTTTCAAATGATGTGCGATTCATATAAAAAACGTATTGGTGCAATTTTCTCCAAAAACGAGTTACGAAAAAATGTAATTAAAGGTGATTGCGGCAGGATTCTTCCAGGCAACCCAGGTGTAATCTGTTCTACTAATCATGTATTATTCATTAATATAGGTTTAATTAAGAAAACTCGTTTATGCAGGATTCAACGGCCGGATCCCAGTCTAGAAATACAGCATGAAACAAACAAAAGAATGTGTGTTTGGTGGATAAAATGAGGCAGTGTGGGATACACACCATTCCCCACTGAGTGCAGGATATAGCGTGAAGCTGATTTATTTTTATTTATGTGGTGGATAAAATCAAGCACACTTATATTGTTTAATAATATTAACTTAAGAAAAGTCAATAATAGTGCAATGGGAAACAATTACACTCTATAAAATGACTTATTTTCATAACTCTGTTTTGAAACAAAGGAAAGTGCGAGATTCTTATTTACACGCCAGGTCTCGTATTCAGTTAAAAAAATTAAAATAGAGTAATTTCACATTAGGTGTTATCCGTTTAGAAGAATATACAGGGTGTCCCAGGAGTCAACGATAAAACGAAAACAGGTGATAGACCAAGTCGTGACAGTTATGAGAAAAATAAAAAAAAAATCTGTGTCATGTATTTTTCATATTACATTGATTTAAAAAAATATCGGAAAAACCGACACCCTGTGATGATTTTTCAAGTCCTAATACTACAAATATTACTCTTTTTTCATTTTTTTTTTCTGTAATGTAATCATGAGTAACCCTTCTGTGACTTACAGTTTAAGATTGAAACATATCTGCATCAGTTTCCAATAAAATGTGGTGTTTTTACCAAACATTACATTCAAAATATTTACTACACCCAACTTTAACCGATTGTACTATAAAAAAAATGTACTACACTGTTTTTGCAAGTAACTTTAAAAGTTGGCGCATTTAATCTGGATTCCGAAATGGTACGACACTTGCTGGATTACTTCTTTGTTGAAGAGAGAAAAATCGAAATACACGATAATCGGGATGACGTTCAGCGTTTTGGTATCTTTTCCGATACATTCTAGCTGCAGCATTTGCGTTACATAACCATTCTCCATGAATGAAATGCATATTGGCAATGTGTCAAAGACCGAGTATATGGCCTGCGAGAGCCCGGACTCGAGCACTATCCTTATAAGTCCTGGGCCAGCCCCTAAGTAGGATAAGCGTTGCCTGGGCTAAGTGGCGGGAGGTCACTGGTGTGGTCTGTGATCGCAGGATACTGTCCAAACTCATCCGGCCAAGGATATCATGATCGATGCCTCCAGACTCGTGCACGACGGATCTGAAATTTTTCCAACTTAAAAGGAACCTAGTGTTAAGACTCAATTCCCCAATTTTGGAGACATTACGTGAGGAATCGTACACACAACCGTCGCGTACACCATCAGCCTCAGCGATAAGTACGTTGTACTAACAAGCAATAATGTCAACAGGTACAATAGTAGAACTCAGCACAAACAATGACAACGACTCGTGCGAGGTCGGCACGGGCACCGCGCGCTGCCTCGTCAAATTCGGGGACGGCACACACGCGTGGGCGCCAGTCGCGTCGCTTAAGCTGCTCAGCGCGCCGCCCGCCGACGACGGCCGCATCATGTGCGTGGTGTGCAAGAGGCGCGAGGAGGGCGCCGGGTCGCCCGCCGCGCCCTCCGGGCCCCCTGCGCCCCATGCCATCGTGGCCTGCGACATGTGCGGGCGCGGGTACCACGCCAAGTGCCACACGCCGCCCGTTGAAGCGTGGATTAGTGGTAAGTGGGTTGTTTGGTCAACAAGTTGTGACCGCTCTGAAGTTGGCTGTCGATGGCATTTTTAAATGTTGATGGAAGGATGATCCTGTAGCATAACAAAGTTCTTTTGTATCCTATCTTATAGTGTTCACGTTACAAGAGAAAACAATTTTAATAAAAACATTTCTTTAAATTAGGTGCATCATGGCACTGCAAGCGGTGCGTGGACCAGCGGTACCGCGTGGCGGCGGCGGAGAACCGCGCGCTGAAACGCTCCGACCTGTTCCGCTTCAAGGGCCAGCGCCGCCAGCAGCAGGACCTTACTCCACCTTGTGATGTTGGTCTCGTAAACAAACATGTTTTACATTAATTATTTTACATTAAAGTATGAACAGCGTTAAATGCCACCACATATGTTCCAAAAATTGGGTGGCACCTGAGGAACTGAGTGTTTTAACACTTGATTTGCTCTGCTTAACCTGCTGTATGTGGGGTTAAAGTACATTATCAAACCTAGCCTAGTGTAATGATACTTCGTCTCCATTATGACACTTCCGTTCCCATTTATCGATGACTTCGGGTGTATGGCGTGTGGAGTGGCGGATCTCAACGTCGCCCTTTGCCTCGTTACCAGAGGGAGGAAATGAAAATATTTCATTCCACAAGTAGGAATTCCTTGCGTCTATACTTGCGTTCTGACATGTCTGCAATACTAAGTTATTACGTCGTATGTTACGTTATATGTAATAGTAATAAAAAATTCTAATATGATATTTTTTTATGTAGACGGCGTCGACAACGTCATCAACAGCGTCCGAGGCGGGGAAAGACCAGAATGAGGTACACTGTTATTGTGGTGAAAAGAGTGATTGGCTTGCGCAAGTATGTCCAATACCATTTGATTATGATTATAAAGATAGAACCATTTTATAAATGTTATTTATTTACAGATGTTGTTATGTTGCCGTTGTTCCCGTTGGTTCCACCAAAGATGCGTGTCGAGCTTACAGTATCCATTGTATGCGGGTGATAAGTGCGTATTTGGAATATATTTATATTTATTTTATATTTCCCAAAACGTAATGTCTGTATATTTGTGAAACAAAGTGTACTAACTAAGCTAAACAAACTTTAAAGTGATTACTTAACTACAATAAGTTGATATTAGTGTGGACGCCAATCGTGGGCACAATCGTGTGACTGTAAAGCCGTTAGCCGATTGGTTGTGAGTTTGATCACTACTTGAGGAAATGAAATATTTATTTAAATTTATATTTTCATTTTCTTCGTTCTGGCACCAAGGCGACAGCTCTACGTTGCGTTAAGCCACTCGACGACGACGCAATAGTCTTAACAATAGGTTTCCTCTACCTACCCTCCTGTGTGCGGGATACAGCGTGAAGCTGATTTATCTTTATTTATTTACGTGGACAAACAGGTTATACATATTCGCGTGTGCGAAGTGCAACGGGGGCGCGGAGTACCTGCGGCGGCTAGAACTCTGCTGGCTGGAGCTGGCGCACCTGGCGCTGTATAACCTGACCGCCTACAACGCGCCCAACTACTTCGACCTGGACACCGTCATCATGCCGTACATTATGGACAATTGGCACGCGTTGCAGTTGCCCGAGAAGGTTGGTGGTGCTTTTTTTAAATTTTTATTCTGCATATGAGGTGTATTTGGATATGTTTTCTAGGAATGTCTTTTGCCTTTCAGTGGGCCTGGTCTCACAATTCCTACACATAATGGCTCTCCTCTGCCTACCCTAGGCAGAGAGAATTGGAAACATTCTGTGTTGAGTGGTGGAACACAATGCTACATTTGTCTTAACAAATCACTTTGGTGTGAAATCAAATAATTTATGCCCCGAATACCAAGCAAAATATTTACAGTTAGATACTGTCCCACTACATTTTGAACGTCATATAATTTAACATCGATCCACTAAAGTTACTGTCTTAGATTTGAGAAGAACCGTCGCTAGAAACTCAGCGAAACTTATTTAAATCATTTATTTACAGAATCACAATTATATATTAATAATAAACAAAAATACTATTCTATATAGATGTGGCGAACGCCGGTGAACGAGAGGCGCGAAAAAATTCTCACAGCGCTAACGTCGTCACGCAAACGTTTCAAGTGCGGGCGCGAAATGAAGAAGCGCGCCACCATATGGGGACTGCGGCTGCGACGCCCACCGCCACCGCCCATGCAGCTTTCTGCTTTAGAACAGGTTATTTTTTTATTATATCTTTTTTTTTATAATATAATATAACAGAAATTTGAGTGAGGCCAGTCGTGACGCAGAGGCACAAAGTGTGACTGCAAAATCGACTGATTGTGGATTCGATCCCCGCTCGAGGAAGTGAAATATTTATTTAAGTTTATATTTTCATTTTCTTCGTTCTGGTGTCGGGGCAAAACGTGACGTTGAGTTCCGCCTCAACAGTAATGCATCCAGATTTTGGCGGAACGGGAACGGAGTGTTTTAACACTAGGTCCCCTCTGTCTACCCTGCTATGTGCGGGATACAACGTGAAGCTAATAAAACAAAAAGTTATCTTTGTGTTACTTATTCTTAGATTCCATTTACGAGTTTTGGTAAATTTAAATTCGTCGCTTTTTAAGATATTTCGTAAGAAATTCAACTTCATTTCATTATTAATACTCAATTTTTTTATATATTTTTTATAGCACAACAGATATTAAACATATTAACATGTAAAAATAATTATAACATGTATAACTAATCAGGTTAAAAAAGGGGAACCATTGACTGATGAGGTTGTACGAGAATATGCGCCTCGGCTACGGTTTCTGTCCAGAGCACCCTCGCCACGCACTGTCTCAGTAGATGATAGGTAATTTTTTATTTATTTGTGTATTTGCGGGGCTAATTCAAGACCTGTTAAAATAAGGAAAATTAAATAGTTGTTTATGAGGACTTTGTTTAGTTGAATTTTCTAATGTCAGTAACTATTGGTTCGAATTGAATTTTTTTTTGTCATGGAAATTGTAATGGTATAACCTAAGGAATTAAAATTAACTAAGTGGGCTCCGTTCGTGTTTTTATCCACTATAAAAACACAAACTAACACAGTTATTGAATAGATAATTGAAGCTGCAGGCCAATTGTGAATATAAAGTATAACAAAAACTCAAATGCCATAGTAACCTAGTGGTTACTGTCTGTATGGTCAAAATCAAAATATTATTCAAAGATTGATTACTAATTTACCTATAGTATTAGATATATTTTTTTCATTTTTTTGTATTTTTATTTTTTGTTTAGTATATACTTTTATTTTCAGTTTGCAGCCTTCCAGTAGTAACAACGAAAAAAGTTCCTATAAAAATCACAATCAACATATGATAGTGCCTGTAGATGGTCACTGGTTGAATCTGATGATGGGGAAGAGGTTTCATGAGAACCTTAACTCGAATTCTAATAGTGAAAACGATTCAGCCAGTTCCTACGAATCCGTTAAAACAACGGAACGCGACGAACAACCGTCGCCTTCCGTTTGTACGTCCACCGCTAGAAAATCCGATGCCAAAGAAGACGCTTTAGAAAAAATTACAGAAATAAATGAATCAGAATCGAATGAAGCGAAGTCTACCTGCGATGTATCTCCCGTGCCATCACTCGACACATCTTTAGTACGCTGCGCCGCCAACTTAGACAATGTACCCAAAGACACAGATGTCAATTCCAGTTATAATGAGTGTAATATCAATATAAACACACATACCTCTAGAATAGCTACTATGAACCTAGAAGTGTCCAAGTTGTCCACTAAGAACATTATAGAACATTCCAAAATAATGTCGCTCCAGCACATGGATAGTTTACCACCGTATAATAGTTTCGCACACGATATTGAATCGTCGGGCGACGAGACTTCTAGTAGGGGCACTTTAGACGCCATCATACCACCGCTGAAAGACTTTCAAGGAAAAAATAATCCATTTTTGATGCAAAACACATATTCATCGAAAACGCCTTTTACCTCAAATATGAATTTATATAATAAACAAAATGGGAGACATTACCATTCACGATTTTCACTGCCAAATCAATTAAACCCACTTATGGGGCCAATGGTGCGGCCTCTAAAGAGGAAACTTAGCGAAAAAGATATTGTTATAGGACCTAATGGGGAGGTGAAAAGAAGAAAGTACAGACGGCCTCGGAAGCATTTGCAGTTGCAGGTAAACAATAGATTTTATATAATATACTTGTTGCCATTACAGAAAATGTTTTAAAGAAGTGCCATTTTTTGTTAATAGTATGCCAAGAAGTTTAGCGCGGCAGTTGCGAATAACCCGCAACTTGTCGCGTTGTATATACTACTTTTTTTAAAAAAAAGTCGAATACAAAATTTGGTTATATGTAGTTCCTAAAAGATGCTATTTCCCTCTTAAATGAACGATTGTAACTTATTTGCAGCTCAACAAATCATGTCCACTGCCAGACGAGGCGGGTGTAGGGGGTGCGGCGACGGCGGAGGGCGCTTTGCCGGCCGCCGGCAAGCTGCACGGACGGCGCCTGCGCCAGCGCCAGGAGAGGAACTACTACGAGAGTTCGCGCCGAGCCGGCCCGCCCCCCGCCGCCGTCAACAGCGTGCGCAGCCTGCAGCTGTCCCCGCACAAGGACGCGGGCGCGGGGGGTGTGGCGGGCGCGGGGAGCCGCGGCGAGGCGGACGCGCGCCAACTGTCCGCTCTCAAGTCGCGCGTACACTCGTACTTCCGCGCCGACCAGACGTACCGCGTGCTGGCGCGGCGCCGCGCGCCCGGACACGCGCCCGCCTACCTCGTCGAGTGGGACCCCGCCTCCTAGCCTCCTCGGCCGCACGCGAATTTATTTAAATATACATATTCATGTAATTCTAATGTGTAAGTGCTTGTCTGTAGCCCGATTTAGTTGTACAGTAAGATCGAGGAATGTGATATATTATTATTCCAACCAGACCCTGTTGTTTTATTTATGTTGTGAGGTGTTATGTTGTTATGAATAAGTGGGTAATTAAACGTGTAAATGGTACTAAAGTATGTCTTTTGAAGACCTTTTTCTACTGTATTTTTTAATTAGTAGTTGATGACCTATTTAAGTTTTTTTTTGTAATATAATTTTAAAATAAAAAAATTATTTAGTTTACACACAACATATTTTCATATCATATAAATAGTGCATATCGAGGCCTATAAACATCAAACAATTCAGTATGCAAGGTATTTTAACACATCATTTGTTGCATTTATTTAAATACTTTTATATGCATTTA
This sequence comes from Heliconius melpomene melpomene, assembly GCA_000313835.2. Lineage (NCBI taxonomy): Eukaryota > Metazoa > Arthropoda > Insecta > Lepidoptera > Nymphalidae > Heliconius > Heliconius melpomene. The sequence continues at coordinate 80,250 of HE670642.1, read as the reverse complement.
AATTATATATAAAAATATTTTATTTTCTCGTGTTAACAATTTTATCCTTAGATGTGAAACACTTCTACCTTTTTCATTATTTAAAATACTTCAACGCTATCCATGGGATTGAATTCTATTCCAGTGTTCCATACACTTAAATGCAACGTTTTCAGAATAAGACTTAATTTTCAAAATTTTCTTTATATATTAAAATTCGTTTATGTATCAATAGGAAATATGTGTCAAATAATTCACTGAACTAAGATATTTTTATATGTACTAAGTACAAATATATACTTTTCTATTTTCTGCCAAAATCTGTCGGTACAGTTTGCGTGCTTAAGTGAAAATAAATTATTATATTTTTTGAAAAATGAAGTACGTGAAATCGTAATTTTAAAATTTAAAAATATATTTTTAAAATAAAGAATCAAATTTGAAAGCTGATCCCCTCAATGAGTGTTGTGACTACAGTACACTCGACGAGTCGCGGCCGCTGTGATGGCTGCGCAAATTTGATTTTAGGATTTTTATTACTTATCATTATTTACTTTCCTAGTAAAGAATGTGCAAACGTTCAGAAAAGTTAATTTTAGGGTAGCCGCGACTCGTCAACTGTACTTTATGTAATTTTATATAGTCGATTTACAACAATGTATGTATATGTATTATTAAAATGACAAAGTAATAAAAAATCTAAAATTTATATTGCCTTCTATTGTTTTCATTCGATTATTTTATCTTACTAACATGTTAAGCAAAGCATAATTTTCTTCTTAATACCGCAACTTTGAAGTGATATCATTATTAATTAAACAAAAAGAATTATGAATGTTGTTTTATGACATCTAGCATTAAATTAGTGTTAACAAAAATGAGTTATGTTTAAATACAATGATGTGTCTATAAGAGCTTACGTGAGAAACGACGTGTTTACGAGCAAACATAACTCGTACGTAAACTTGTCATATGGACAAGACCTTAGACTATGTTAAAAAAACCGGTAAAGCGCGAGTAGGGCTCCCCACCGAGGGTTCCCTACAAAAGCTCACCCGTCTCGAGCCTTTTCTGAAATTCAAACTTAGCTTAGAGCAGAGCCCTTTCATATGAAACCTCACTTGAACTAGCGGCTTTATTATTAAATTTTGCCCCCCTTTTAAAAGTTATTTTTTAGGATTTAATGACAACTGTATACTGTTCAGAATTTTTCTTACTGCCTATAGATACCAGCCGCCGTATTTCATAATTATATGTTAAGCGGAAGTATCTTATTAATTTAAGTAAATGTAGAAATACATTTTATTCATGAAATCAAGGAACCTTAATCTGAGTATACCTATGGTTTGAATTCCAATTCGTATTCACTCTTTACTCGCAATCGCTATCTCCAAGCATTCCTGAGACAGACAGACAAAGTGATCTTATAAGGGTTTCTTTTTTTCCTTAAAAGGTACGAAACCCCGTTTTCAAATATTGACTATTCAAGTTTTTTAAAATTAAAAAAAATCGTATAATAACGGTTTTAATTGAAAGTAATATTTAACCAAAAACATAGTTATTGTGAAATCATTTATTTGGAACCTTCTCAGGTGTGCCAATTGCCAAATTTTATAGCCACTTCAAACATTGTTACGAACCAAATTCTTACTAATTTAAGGAAATAAAAGAAAGCACTAGTTTTTGTATTTTTATAATGATAAATTAGGACAAAATAAAAGTAACTTTAAATCATAATGAACACAATTGAGGTTATGGTGGCAGTGTCAAAATGTAAACGTAAAGATTGTGGGTTTGGTCCCATTGCACTCGGAAATGACTATATTTATTTTTCTGCCACCCAACGTCTCTTTAATTTTGCGTAAAAATGGAGCAGGGAGCGAAAGAACATGTGCAAGCTGAAAAATAAACATAATATTGAATTATATATATATTACTTATTTTATGGTTTTATCTGTTGTCGCTTTTGAATAAATTAACAAATAATCAAACTTATTAATACCAACAATCCGTGGTGACGATCATATAAAGAATTATGTAAAGTTCGATGTGAAATTATTTGAAGTTTTCTAACAATCTGTACAGGTTCGGTATTGTACTATTTATTTATTAAAATGTTTTTTCTTAAGCAATATATTTTAACTTGTAACAGTATGTGACTATTGAAATGAATAAACTTTAATGTTTTATTGATTTATTACAAAATGACCATAATAAATTCTTGAAAACTGAAGAGGTTCGGTTAAGACATCAAATGAACACAGAAACATATCGAGGATAAAAAAAACTTTAGATACAATATCAACAAAGAAAATAATTTGATATTTATTCCAGTGAGACAGATTTCTAAGTAAAAACATTGAATATGGTTAATGTATATATATTATGGGCAATTTTTTCGTACGTATACACTGAATGTTTTCATCTTCAAACTGTTATTTTTTACTTTTTGGAGAAATTTTGGTTTAAAATAAAATTAAACTGGACGGAATATCTTCATAAGGAATATTTTTATCATTATATTCTTATAATGATAAAAATTAGTAGAATTGAAATTTTCGCGGATTTTGTTAATTTATTTGTAAATAAATAAAATAAAATAGTGCGATACCATGTAACCTACTGTATAAATTGCGGGTGATGCCTATTATATTACGTGTTATCTTAAAGGATAACGGTCATATTACATTTAAATGTTTGTGTAGTAAAGTCTGCGTTAAATGTTTTCGCTGGAAGCAGTGGCGTCAAAATTTCGAGGTATTGATTTTTATAAAATAAATGATACAAAATGATTATTTAACTCTTTTTGTTCGTACATTCACATTGAAAGTCAATTAGGGTAGTCATTAGCGATGATCTTGGTATCGCTTTGTCTTATGTATTTCTTTGTGCAAAAATGTATACACTGTATTTTTTAAGAATCATATATTAAAAAAATAGTTTTTGTATTATTGCAGGAAGACAGGTAAAGCATATCGATTGTGGAATAATATTCGGAAAATACAATGCACTTCAGCAACTTCTGACTAGATGATACTGGTGGTACATCACTAGTTGTCACCGTCATAGCGCTTCTCAGAAACATGAATAAAAATTTTTATAAGCTTGACTAAGATTAGTTAGTATAAGTACCACATTGAATAGGTGAACATTTTAACTAGACTGGCTCAGGTATAAAATAAATGAATTTTCATCTGAAACATGTAGATATAAGATTTATTCAATTGATGTTTAAACCAGTACGTGTGGGTTGAGAGATAGATATACATGTCGTTTTAAAATTATACATTAATTTAAACAACACAGTACAATATGGAATGTCAATATATTTTACTTTATATCTACATTTTGATTTGAGGCTGTAAAACGGTTGAAATTATAATATGCTTAACAATATACAATTTTATTAAGGTGTGATACTCCAACGAGGTATCTTCCTATGAGTATGATCATGATTTTTCATAATACTTTAAATACATTTCCCACTGGAGTCAGCTAACTACAAAACATAAAAAGACATATTCCAATGTAAAATAAATATATTTCAAATCAAATGTATGACATTTGATCTGTTTCCTGTTGACAGACTGATAAAAAATCTACTAACATTAAGCAATATTCATCGAAAATCGAACACGTAACAGAAATTTCATTTACTATTAAATACATAACGTAAACCGCCGCCGGCCGACTCTGCGGCGCTGTCGTCTATACGACGCGGGAAGAATAACAGATTTCATGGTTAAAGTACATTGTCTATTCATTATTACATAAAATAAAACATTTTTTGATTTTTTTTTTCCCAATGTCAATTACTACCATACTATTTATTAGTACATACTATAAAACAAGTTCGGAAGGTAGACGACTTCTAGAACAAAATATAAATATATTATAGGCTTACGAATGTAAAGAGAGTTTACAACGAGAACTCGCATACAAACTTATTATAATACAATTTATGTTAAAATGCAACCCCCCCTCGTAGCACGAAATCCAGATTGATGGTACCACAGTTTAATTTATAATAAGTATATCTATTCACAGCACTTAACCACATGTTAGTCCACACAGTAGTAGGTTCACACACAAAACGATCACTACACCACTTCGGCGCCATACATAATCATATGTATAAATTGCATTGACGTTATATTTATATATTCAATATATGTACAATTAAAAATAAAGTCTGCGTAACGCACTACAACGATTCTTCGAACGCTGCCATCAGGTCACTTTGCATGTTCATGTCTATTTGGCCGGCCATCTGTGGTAATAGAAGAAAATAAGGATAAATTGTAATACATACAATAATTAAAAATCAAAATTAAATCAGCTTCAAGCTATATTCCGCACACAGCAGGGTAGGCAGATGTTCCCCACTTTCTGCCGAATTTTGAAGGCATTTCAAAATTTATTGTGTTGGTTGTGCGGGGACTCAATGTCGCGCTTTTGCCTGGACATCAGAGCGAACGGAAACGGGAACGGAAATGGAATATTAATTTAAATAAATACTACATTTCCTCCAGTAGGGATCGCACCCACAACCAGTCGCGTATTCAGGTACACTTTGAGCTCCTGCGCCACGACTGGCCTCAATAATAAATTAATTAAATCATATATAGGAAATTAACTACAAATATAAATACTATATTTAATTATTTTTTTTTCCTTTGTTTGTTTTAAAACTGTACGCCCACGGAAAGAACCCTGGTTTTGATTACGCGGTGAATTTCATATAAAATGCACACTTTTAATTTTCTGAGCTCTAAGAGACCGTAAATGTGGTTTTTATGTGTTTCAATATATAAATGCGTGTGTGTACTGACCGCCT
>HE670642.1:0-75311 GCA_000313835.2 Heliconius melpomene melpomene | reverse complement strand
ACCTCCGCGCTCTCCGCCTTGCGCGCGCTCACCCCCACCCTGCGGGGGCAATACCACAACTATAACGTACTGGACTCCTATTCTAGTCCTACATTTTAAGACTTTTATTCCAATATTTATTATAATATATAAAAATAATTTAGAAAATGTATAATTATTTTAATGTAGCGAGACCAGAACCCGGATTTTTGGAAACCATCCCAGCACTCTCACCATTAAGCTGTTCTCATTAAGCTACCTCCAAGCGTATTTATGTTGTTAGCATCTTTGTACCCCTCTACTTCGCTTATATATTTAACGAGCGACCCTCTCTTTAAAAAAAAACGTGTTTTTCGAAAATTTGAAAGTTGAAAATCTTGAAGAAAAAATGAGATATTCGAGCAATCTCAACTGCATTTAAAAGGGCTAGTTATGTACTCTAACCTCTATATAGACTTAAAGAAAAAAAATTGCATTGTGGTAGGACCATAAATATCGGTTAGGTTATCTCAACAACCAGAGCTAATGGAGCAATTCTGGGGTCGGATTCGTGTTCAGCACAAAAAAACCATCGGAAAAGTATAGTAGTAGTGTTTATGTTATCTTACCTCATTTTGTCATCTTCAGGATGCCGCCTTTCAGTTTCTTGGCGTTGTCTTTCTTTTTCTGCTTGCTCTTTTTTCCTAAGTTCTTGTTGTTCAATAAGAGCTCGTTGTCGATCCATTTTTTCACGCGCTTGTTTTTTAAATGCCTGTTCAGTAAAATATAGGGTAAGTAAACTTTTTAAAAAAATACATACTTAAAAAAATTGCCAAATATCACGCCACTTACTTGAAAACTGTCCATTACAGGTTTTTGTTTAATTTGATTATTGGTACCCATATTAGGTATACTTTGTGGACTGCCAGCCTGTGCTAACGAGGACCAAGAACTGGCATTCTTTAAATTCTGTTCTTGTTTAAGTTTAAAGGCTTGAGCAAAATGTGAATTCTTATTATCATCCACTTTTTTATCTATTTCATATTTTACTCTATCAGGTAGTTGGTTGTTCGAGACCATGTTGGGCACACCCATGAGATCTTCGATTGGTTTGGGCGTGAGTAGGGGCTTGATCTCCTCCTTCTTTATGACGGTCTGCATCATGCCGGGGGCGCCGGGCGCGCTGAGGTGCGGCGGCGCCGAGTACACGGGGTCAAAGATGGATGCTACGGCCGGCGCCGGCGCCTCGGAACGCAGCAGCTCGCGCTCGTGCGCCGGATTCTTATCCACGAAGCCGTTGTGAGGGGGCACGTACAACTCGCTCTTTATCTGCTCGCTCACGTGCGTTATCTCCGAGAGCCCGCCCAGCTGTGCCATGAGGTTTTGATGGGCGGCGTCCGGCATCATCGAGGGCTTGGGAAGGGGGAAGTCGTCGAGCCGCATCGACGCCTCCGCCGCGCCCACGCTCACGTCCATCGGCACATCCGCCTGCAGGCTGCGCTCCAGGCTGGCCAGGGAGCGCTCTATGGGGTCTATGTAGTGCGACGTGTCCACTTTGTCGAGGCCGTTGCGGGGCTCCATTTTGAGCGGTGGTTTGATCAAATCGGGCTCCCTGAGCGTGGGGACGCTGGAAGAGTCCGGTGCAATAGTGGCGGGCGGGTGCATTGCGGGATGCGGCGGGACCTGCGTGGCGGGATGCGGCGGGGGGTGTGCGAGGGGCGCTACGACAGCCGTCTTCTTGGGCTCGAGCGGGGGCGAGGGCGCCGGCGCTGGTGGCTCAAGTTTGGGCTCGGGTGTCGGGTCGGCGGGCGGGGGCGCGGGGGCAGAGGCCAGGACGGGCGCCGGGGCGGGCGGCGGAGCGACCGCGGGTGTCGGCGCCACAACCGTACCTGGAGGGATCTGTTTCTGGAAAAATATTTTACTTATTAAGTTTCAGTTCAGCCTTTTTAGAAATAAATTATATTATAAAATTAGTTACATTTTGCGATGGGATTTGTAGACCCTGTTTTTTGATTTTCTTCTTAGAAGGTTTGCCCGCACTCGTTCCTGTAATTACAAAACAAATGAATAAAAAAGGTAATTGAAAAACAATACAAATTTTGACTACAAAATATATTCACCTACCTAAATGTGCTGCAACAACATTTATATAAAGATCTTCCCAGACCTTCATAATTATTTCTTCTTATCAAAATTCATTACCATTTATTATTTCTTGTCTGCTCGAGTCAGAGATATATTCTAAATGGTTTTTGTTATATTAGACAAAAATTATCAAGTAATCCAGAAAAAGGTGCCTCTATATCTTTATCGTTATTAGAATAACAAAGAAAATATTCCTTTTATAGACAAAAATATATGAACTATTGTAATTGAAATAAACTGTGCTGCAATAGTCTCATGAAAACCACAAACAAATATATACTAGGCACTACCTTAACCATTTCAAATATTATAAACCATATTCATATTCGACCCTGTAGCAGTCTGTGGATATTGAAAAGAAGGTTATTTATATTATCACGTAATTCATAGGAAATACCTTAAACGCATGCATTAGAACACTATCGGAACTTCAGATCTCAGGGTGGAAAATAAAATTCAAAATATGTTACTTAAAAGTTTTACTTAAATTTCTGTAATATACTGAATTATATACAAAGTTCTTTTATTACCACTCATTCTTACAAACTAGTCAATTTAAAGTCGTGAGGGTCGATTAAATAAATCTTATATAAAATTTACACATGGTGTCTCTGTTTACACACATCAAAATCTACATCAAATAAATCGTCGCATATTTAATTGTACAAAACATTTACTTAATTTCTTAAAAACAAAATCAAAAACATCTATACATGTCATTTTTAGCAAATTAATATCAATGTTTGTAGTTTTCATCATAAACATTTCACAATAGTAATCTCCATAAACTTATATGCAATATTCTAACAAGAGTATACGATCGACTAATTTGTTCTATTATCTCGGCCCTAGAAAAAGCGAGGATTCAAACATAATACATAATGTGAGGCAAAGGCAATATGCATAAGATGTAAAAATAATTGGCAAAAAGGATTTAAAGCTAGAGTAGTTAGTTAGATTGAAGTGCAAGAAACAAAAGTAAAATAAACAAAATGCCCTTGCCTACTTTTGTATAATGTAAGACTTCATCTTTATTATAAAAAAAAAACAAATTGTACTTGCAATAAACTACTGTTTTGTTTTATTTTTATCCTATTTCTTAGAAATGGCTAGGAATGTAACAAATGTCAATTTTCTTTAACAGCTTATATTAAAATACTGTCAGCCAAATTTTATTTAGTCTTACATTGAAGCGGTTTTTAATTCGAGTAACATTATATAAAATAAAATAAATATATTATAAAATCTTCTAAAACTGTAATAAAACAATGATATATATTGAGCTAAATCATCAAGTTTCTTCTTGAAAATGAGTTACGATGCCGACTATGTGGTGTCACATGAGTATGTATAACTTTTAACATTTCATTAGGCCTAATACAAGATGCTTTTCAGAAAACAAAAATTACAAGCAATAGCTAGATTTTTAAAATAAACTATATATTATATATTTCACATATTATTATTCTGCAACAAAAAATACGTTGACTGTAGTCAAAAAAATAAATTAGATTAATTGAAATATTACAATACTCTAAAAGATGCTATATATATAATATTTATTTGCATTTTTATAAAATACCTATAAACCTAAAATTATATTTATCAATTAAGCTAATTAAAGTAATATTTAAACGTATATAATAAAAGTTTTTTTTAAATTCCCAGTCATAGTCAAGACATTTAATTTTTTAAAATCATTGACTACATTGCTCAATAGCCACAGATAGAGAATTGAATTGACTTGTATTTTCCATTTTGACATAAACGTTTAACGCCAACAGATAATTAATTATATGAGATAAATGATACTTTCGTTATGTACCATAAGAAAATCTTAGCATATTAATCTTGTTCATTAAAACTGTTGACTATCTCAAGAAGTTTACATCATGATCATTAAAAATTTAATAAAAGATTTCTAAAAAATATGACAAAAAGCATGTGTTCTGCCAAGCACCTGTCGTGACACACGCATATTATTGCACCATCTTCCTCCCTCCTCCAATAGGATATTACACAAATTACAATTTGGTGGCGAACAAGGCTAACTATTAAAATTACAATGATTCAGCTGCCTAAAGTAAGATCACTAACGACAAATGTAAATTACAGCAGTAGGACCTAACTCCATAACATAGTAGTTGACGGTTTCGCACTATATATATATGGTATACAAGTTTGCAAACAATTTGTGGAAGGAAGGAGGCCAGCTTTGGGTGGTCGTGGTACAACGGGCGGGTCGCGTCGCGTGGGAGCCGCAGTCGGGCGCAAGTATCGAGTAACAAGCGTTCAACCAATAAAGCATACCTTTTCAGAGAATTAAATTTTTAACTACACATGTCACTAGAACGCAGACGCACCTCCGCTGGGGTCCGCCCTCACACAATTGTTTGCATACCGTGGCGCCGGCTCCTGGCGACGCGACGCGACCGACGTCGGCTACGCGAACTATACTTATTTAACGTGAGATCTGAAGTTTCCAATATATATATATTCCGAGAGATCACAATTTCAAGGATGCAAATGAAACGAATTCGCACTCGAGGACATGATATAGTTAAAAATATTAATGTGAAAAGGTATTTCCTATCGGTACATGAAAGCACACCATGTATACACTCTTACCGGCACCAGTTACGAGCGTCGACGGACACCAAAGCTGGCTTCTCCTCCTTACTAGCGACTGGCCGTTTGTGCCTTTACCAACATTTCTTATTATGCTCGAGCAATTGTTATTTTATTCTGATCGAATGTAAAGAGTAGGATCCCTCTTTCCAATATCACAGTAATATAAATCATACAGAACTACTTCTGCGGCACACGCACGCTAACTCAAGCACACAACTAACCCTCTACTTTCAAGAAAACATAAGTACTAAATGTCTTGTAAACAAGCATTTATTGCGAGGTGGTTCCACCTGAACTCGTTTCACGTAAGTGATATTCATTTATAAGCTACCAACCAAGAACATTGACAAACTATTATCACTCCTCACAACAGACAGCATTCAACATCCATTCTTTGTAACTTTCACGTTTGGAGCATTCATGGCGTATCACACGATCCCTTTCAGTTAAGTGGAATAATTGTGATCATCGCACAATATCGAAGTAATAAATTAATTCATTTTAAAGAGTGAATGTCTATAAATAAAAAAATATACAAAAGTATAAGCATCCACTGCTGGGACGCAAAAAGCCACTACATACGTAGACTTTGTGAGCTAACTAGTCTCTCAGGGTCGTAAATCGCAACCATTCATTCTGTCACTTACGTTCAGACTAGAATAAAATATTTAAAAAAAGTCGTCATCCCTCTCCGCGCCAAACGACGGGCGCTGCGCGATCATCAGTCACATTTTTAAAAAAAATACTGGCAAAGGTAAAAACCTGTCAGATTTGATTCTCGGATAAGAGGTCGTAATTAAATGCAAGTAACATAATATCTAAGTGTAAGTCGTTTAGTAGGGCGCCGCTAAGTCTAACCTGCTTCACTGTCACTGCTGTCGGACGAGCTGGTGTCGGTGCTGGAGGACGAGTTGGACGAGTCGGAGGACGACGATGAAGACGACATGCCGCCGCCGAGCCCCTCCTTGCAGCCCTCTGCGCACACAACACATGACACTCATTTTAACTACCTATATTTCATAAAGTTGACACTGTCGTGGCCCAGTGGCACAGACTCCGACTGTAAACGAGACGGTCGTGGATTCGCTTTCCTTACTCAAGGAAATTAATTATTTTCATTTCTTCGGTCCGGTAACAAGACAAAATGGAGAATAGTGTTCCCTCTACTATATGCACACACAGCGTATGAGATAAAATTATAAAAAAATATATATTTCACAAATATTTTTGAAAAATTAAGCATAAAGCTAGATTTAATATATAAATAACACATATGCTACAATTTATGTAGAGATAGACTATAATATAACAATAAGTTTAAGCGGACGAAGCCGCCCAGGTCAACCAGGTAATTAAATATATAATAAATATCAAAATAATATAAGTTATGACTAGCTGCCACATGACTAAATTTATTTGTGTTGGATTGGCTATACACGGATGTAGGACTCGAACCCACAAATAAAGACAAACTTCACACTATAAACACATTTGTATGAATTACATAAATGATACATACCTTTTTTAGGTTGCTGTTTCTTATTTGTTCCTAATTGGCCTGAGACATCTTGCAGTCGTTTTTCTAATTCTTGTTTCTTCTCAGCCATTTGTTCATCTTTAGATTTACCAGACACTTTCCGATCTAAAAGATTTTATTATAATGAGATACTGCTATTTAATAACAAAACTATGGTGTGAATTTAATGTTTGAAAAGACGAAACTTACGTGTTTTTTTCCGAAGACATGAAGCAACATAATTTTCTAATTCCCTAAGCGTTGAAGGTTTTAATGTTTCAAAGTCAATTTCAATTTCATCAGGATTGGAATCTCTTAGTGACGGTTCTCTGTTTTGAATTATGTGAACTACTTTGCCGAGCTTATCACCTAAAGACAAAAAGAAAAGCATATAATAAATAAACTTAATTTTATAGATATAGAAAGAACATATTTTTTAGCTTGACGCCGTATCCGGCACATACCAGGCTAATCAAAGGCGACCTGGAACTGGCCGAATTCTACAGGCATTGCATATTGCCGTTACCAGGCCGAAGAAATGAAAATTTTTTAAATATTTAATTTCTCGCTCACGTTTGTATTTGTAAGCCACGGCTGATCTCAAAATAAATATTTTGTTATAGAATATTCTACTATAACAAATAGAATATTAAACTATTGTTATTGTACTGCTAATGTTTATACAGTAATCCAACCACGCTACTGTCACCACACAAAGATTAGGTTATCACAAATGGAAAATTCCATTATATCAATTTAGGATACTACAATCCAATATAAATTTACAATAGCGCTTTAGAAACATATAGTAAGTACCAGGCAGCTTGTTGATATCGAGCGAGAGCTGGCGCTTCTCATCGTAGGACATGGGCTTGGCGAGGTCCTCGTCATCGGTATCGGGGTGCGCGTGGTGCGCGTGGTGGGCGTGGTGCGCGTGATGCGCGGGCGCGTGGTGTGCGTGGTGCGCGTGATGCGGCGGCGCGGCCGTGGGTGTGGAGCTCTTCTTCTTGGCGGGTGGGCGCGCGGCCGCCTTTGTGGCAGTGGTCGCGGCCGCCGCGCTCGCCGCGCCCGTGCTGGCGCCGCGCTTGCTGCCCGCCTTGCGCACGCCGCTCGTCGCCGTCGATGACGCTGTCGTAGTGTAAGGAATTGTTACTTTTGTGTTTTTATTTGTTTTTTATTATTTATAACCAGAGTTAAAAATTTTTTTCAACGAGAGGGTTTATATGCCTAATAAATGCATATTGTGCTAACAATTCGTGTAAAAGAGGGTCATGTACCCTCTAGATGAAAAAGACTATAAAAGCTATGGAATTGTGTCAATCGGGGCAGTTGTAGGCAACAGCCCTTAATGGAAGGAAACTTCTGTGAATGATTGTTTTTGGGGTGTTACATATCATCTATTCCAATTACATATAATCTCTTTCCGAATAATTTAGAAACATATAGACAATGTGTTTTAATCTTATTTTTAAAAACATTCCAATTTCTCACAATATATTATAGAAACAGCTATAATTGAGTACATAGCCAAAAGAGACAGCGTATGTTGATTCTCATGCAGATCTTTCTTTAAGATTGAAGAAATTACTATGATGGGTTGTGTAAGGTGACAGAATAAATTACCTTATCTCCAGAAAGTATAGCCTATTTTCTTAAGATGATAAAATTTAATTAAAGTTATGTTCAAAATATGTGATTAGCGAGAGCAATATTTTGGTCAACAAAGTGTGAAATAATATCAAGTATCATGTTCATATCATGCTCTCATATTCTCAAACATATGTTTATTGACTCACCTAGATTTTCCCCAATGTTGTTAGCTTTCGCGCCATACCCAGCAACTGCATTTGCTTTTGGAATAGCACTATTAGGAATCTGTTTCTTTTGTTTGTCCTTAATTTTCTTCTTAGCCTTTTTCTTGTTATTTGATTCCTCAACAAGCTTCCTCATTTTCTCTTGAAGTGCAAGCAGTTCTTTCTCCAACAATTTGACTTTATTATTTCTTTCCTCATCCGAGTCATCCGATTCAGAGTCAGACTCGGATCCAGATTCAGAACTTGAAGCAGAACTGCCTTTATCAATATGCGGCATCCCTACGTGACTCGGTTCATCGGGAATTTTCGCATATCTAATGAACAAAACATAAAATTAATACATTGAATTATAAAGTGTTATTTAAATTGATTGATGGCTATTAATTTAAATAATAAATTAATTTTAATAAATTATTGATTTAAATAATATGTAGAATAGTTTCTCACCTCATTTCGAAGACGTCCTGCAACTTACGCGCCATGGCGACAACGTCATGATCGGGAGGGTTATACTTGTAGCAATTAGTGAATATTAAACGCACATCAGCCGCAAACTCTGCGGCTGTTTTATAAGCTCTATTGTCCATCTTTTGTTTTACTGTCCCTAGATCCATAGGTTTCTTGATGATATCAAAATAATCGTGCAGACCTAGCAACTCTGCGTCCACGGGTTTATAAAACGGCCATGCGTAACCCTAAAGAAAATATTTGTAAATAAATTATAAACATATTTACATGGTAATAATAAAACAATGGAAATAAAATAAACTAATACCATATTTGTATTTAGTGAAATCAAGTGCCAACTCACAGAGTGCTTTTTGGAGAACAGCTCTTTAAGTATTTCGTTGCAGCTCTTGAGCGCGTCGGACAGCTTCTCCTTGCTCTTGGCGAGTTGCGGCGTGAGCGCGGCGTGCGACGCGCCGGCGCCACCCACCGACGGCGACATCCCGCCCATCTTGAATCCGTCGTCGCCCACACGGCTGGCCTGAGCGGACCAAACAAACTTACTTACTTACTTCATACTTCTAAATCGATTCTTAATTTATGTACATCTTTATAAAAACTAAATAGAATTGTATAATTGATTGGTGAAAAGTGTAAAATTTGCAACTTAAAGAGATTCATTGTTATTTTAGTTATTTTAGTTTAAGTCAAATGAACATGAAATTTGTATAAAGTGAAGTGGCTATTTAACGATGTACATAAGACCTGGTGATCATTTGATAACAGCATAAGATTTAATAGATTTATTATAATTCATGTAATTAATATTAAACCAATTTTTACTAATATTAATATTATAATAAAAAAACACATAGCAGGGTAAGATTCTCCGTGCCCATTACGACATTTCCATCCCCCACATTCTATCGAATTCTGGAGACATTGCGTGTTGAATGAAATCAAAGCCGCGCTTTGCGTCGTTACCAGAGAAATGAATAGAAAATATAAAATGTTTAATTTCCTCAAATGGAAACCAAATCCACAACCTATCGTGTTTACGGTCCCCGCTTTTGCCCCTGCGCCACGACTGGCCTAAAAATTTAAAACTTAAGCTATTTACCTTTTTCTGTCTACCACTTTCTCTTCTTGTTGAAATTTTGGCAGGTTTGGGTCCACTCTGTTGGTCAATAGTAGGCGTTGTATAGCCACCTTCAAAGGAGCTACCCATAGGCGTAGTAGTATCGGCTTTTCTTTTAACGCCCTTTTTTACCTACAAAAGTAATTTTATTAATAACAAATTATCATATATATGATATCATTGAAATATTTATTTGTCACTTAAATGATAAATAATTGTTAACTGACCTTAGCAGGTTGAGTTTGTGATAGTGTAACAGCTGGTATAGTGGATACTGGAGGCGCAGCAGCTTGGTTGACATGAAAGTTTGAAGGTTGAGTTGCCACCTATAGACATTATGCATTTCACTATAATACACTTAAATCATTATACATATATACTCTTGGCATCTATTCTGGAACCTATTAACTATACCAGACTGGATGCAGGTGGTTATAAAGAGAAAAGTATATAGCGGATTGGAGGAGGTGTATACCCAGATACAATCCACATTGAAAATAATTAATCCTAATATAAATAAACTATTGAAAAGGAAAAAAGAGAACATCTCCGACAGAGATATGGTATTTTATAAATTTTCATTTGAGGAAAAGTACAAAGCCTTATTATAATCATTATATAATATATAAAATCAAATAAGAATAGAACCTGCTGAGGTAGTCCAGTATGGGTGGCCGGCGGCGTAGCTGAGGGGGCAGTGAGGGTGGGCGTTGTGGTTGTATTCGTAGAACCTACGAAGGCAGGATGCGGCGCCGGTGCTAGCGGCTTAACAGCGGCGGTCCGCGCGCCCATCGCCGCCACGGCCGCGCCTGCTGCGACACCCGCGCCCGCCGCCACCACGGCTCCCCCCGCCGGCACGCCGGTACTCGGCCCGCCTGTGCGCTTCTTCACCGTACCTTTCCCACTGTTAGATGGCATGTCCATCTCCTTCTCCTCTTTGTCCATTTGCGCTATCTATTATGAAAGATAAGATTCATACATTTATGAGATAAACCAAAATATTTAATTAATTAAAAAAGTTATTCCTAGTGTATTAATGCTATAGATTTATATGTATTAAGATATATATAAATTATTTATTTTTATTGATTTAAACTTAAACTTCAAGCAAAACCTTACCCTATTTAGAAATAGTTTTTCTAATGTTTGCGCCATCACAACTACATCTTCTCCTGGTTTGTTGTAGACATAACAGTTTGTAAACATTGTGTTGAAGTCTTGAATACATTCTTGAGCTGAGAAGTAATAATTGGACTCGAGGCGTTTTTTGATAGTGCCCAAATCCATGGGCTTTTTTATGATTTTGTGATAGTCCTATAAAATAAATTGTTAATGTACAAATTTAATTTTAAGGGCACTCAAATAACCATTAAAAACATATAATTATTACACTTACAGGAAGGTTCAGTTTTTTTGCATCTACAGGTTGGTGAAAAGGCCAGGCAAATTTATGTTTCCACACAGCCTTAATCACATTCTTTTGGAGGAATTGCAGCTGATTGGTCACCCGCCCTTGCCGACGCTGGACATCCTCCGAGGACGCGCCATTGACAGTCTCCGCCGTCGGCTGTTTGTGATAAAAAAAAAATTATAAATATAACATATATATATAAATATAATATGATAGAAATAAATATACATAATAAATATACAGCTTACAGTGCTTGTTGTAGCAAGAGGATCGACTGCCTGCTGCATTGTGCTGGAGTCTGCAATCTACCTGCCAAAATGATGCAGTCACTACAGAGTATATTACACATTTAGCAAAAATTTTAAAGTTTAGTTAATATAGACTCACCTCAATTGTAACAAGAGGCTCATCCAATCTCTGGCTCAGAGGCATCAGCTATAACCTCTTATAACATATAACCATTCTATCATAATATAATGTGGTGCGGTGCATACGCACCTAGGTGTACTTCATTTTGTTCTCCTAATAATTAGATCTGAAAAATATTCATATTTTTGACATATACATATTGAATATATATTATATATACATATTATATAAACGTATATACATATTGAATTGATAAAACATATAAAATTAATACCTGCATATATGCCTGCAGAGTTGATGCTTGTAGTGAAGATACTGTTATACTTAATAAAAAATCTTCCACACCTGAAAATTATTTATTATTAATAAACTGAAAATTTATACTATATTACTACTACTATATTACTTAAACAGGCATTTTTATATATTACTACTAAAACATCAAAATTTTATCATATAAAAAAATGGTAATGAATAGTTTTTATGAAATATATATTTTATTTTATATATATATATATATATATATAATAATAATAATAATTGTAAAAGAGAAATATCAGAAAATCAAACTCTTTGTATTTCCCTACAATCTCAAAAGAACCTACTATGTTATATACATATCGGCCTTCTATGCACAGTAGATTTAACTGTGTAATTCCAGCAGTCACACAACACATTATACATACACATGATACTCAAAAATCTACAAAATAAAATTTTCTATATATTTCAATGAGTTCATAAATGTTTAAGACCTACAAATAGACCGTGTACCACAGTGATTTTGCTTGAAAAAGTTATTTAGTGTGATGAGTATATTTTGATATTATAAATAAATCAAAAGTCAGGAACAATCTAATGTGAACCTCTAAGAAAACAGCCACAGTATTAATATATATAAATCAGCTATCTTAAGAATGTTATTCAGCCTAATTTATAGTTTTCAAATATAAATCAAAGATCAAAAGCATTTTAGATGGAATACAAAAAGACCAACTTAACTACAAAACATTATGTAAAATACAACAAGGAATACAGTAAATAGTGAATTTCAAAAATGAAAACAATGTTTACACATTATAAATGAAACTGTTCAACAGGATTATTATAGGCCTGTGTTTTAGTTAAAATATCAAAGTCACTGTGTGTGAGTATGCAGCAGATAAGGTCAACAATTTCATCAGGTTTGCTTAATTTCATATCCTTGTTATGTAAAACAGTCCAAAAAAGAAATTGATAGTGGTAGCTTCATATAATAATTATATCAACTGGCAAAAAAATGTCACCTTAGAAGCTATGATTTTACATAGTTGTATATAACTTAATGTATGCTATTAATTCAGTTTAAGTAATCCATTTAAGAATTATGACTGAAAGAATTGTTACTAGTTAACTTTGGAAGCATGAAATAACTTATTTTTTATTTATTGTGACTATTCCAAACATGACTATGCCTGCTCAGCTGAGCTAAACTAGCTGTAGTTTGTATTTATAATTTGTATATGGAGGCTTTATCTATATTTTTTTTCTTTGGCTTTATATTACTAATGATATAGAACTTAGAGGTAGATGAGCCTCATGTTGTATCTCACACAAAGCAGAGTAGACGATTTAGTGTTAGGACACTCGGTTCTCCCCTATCTGGCGAATTCTGGAGACATTTGCAGCAGAGCTAAACCCCGCGCTTTGCCTTCACAATAGAGTGAAGAAATGGAAATTTACATATTTCATTTCCTCAAGTGGGGATTGAACCCACAATCAGTTGCATTCATAGTTACACCTAATGCACCTGCACCATGTCTAGCCTTAATATGCATTTAATACACAAGCTCAACATATATGTATTCAATATAAATTTTAATTGTCTTTTGGCATTCATTCTAACCTACCCTGAACTCTCCAACCAAACGCTCCAACCTTTGCATTGAACTAGCATAGTTACTTTAGAAAGAATTATGAAACCACTATTTACTACCTATTATTTACTTATTTATTTCTGACAAATATTTAAAAAGAAACATTGAGTTTCACATTAATATGAATATATTTAAGTTTAACCTGCAATGTACAGCACTGTATATTAGGAGGTTAAAATTGTTACTTAACATTTTTTAATGAGGCTACTATGATACAAAGCAGTGTCTGGGTTTAAGCATGGGGTATTAAATTCAATTTCCATGAAGATTCCAGAGAATGAAGTATTTTCATTTCCTTGCAAACAAGAAGTACTACTTGTAACAAGAAGCGCAAAGCTCAACATCAAGTTCCATCACTAAATATACAGTGTCTTGAAAATTAGGTGTAAAGAAAACAGTATATTAACACTAAATTCTCTCTGCATATTCTGCTACAGGCCAGATACAGCATAATTTAAGAAAATATATACATGTGCCTCATCAACTTTTTTCCAGTTAGAGAAACTACTATGAATTTTTCTGTATATATTGTTTTCTTGTGATATGTTTATGAATTAAAAAAATAAAATTGGTATATGAAGAATTTTGATATTACTAAAATATGTTATAGTGAACCATTTTATTTAATTTTATCGGTTAAATTTCTTTCTTTAAAACCTAAAATACAATATAATCTGAATATTTACATTATATTTATAACACCATTAACATTTTAACAAGATTTATTTTAGTTACTTGGTGTTAAAGTTAGTCATTAGGTTTACTTTTTTATCATACTTTTAACTATTTTAATATAATCATGTCAGATCTAAGAAAGAAGCCTGGATATCAATCTGTTTTTAACTGTCCGCCCACACAACTTGTTTTCCAAATTGATTTAATACTTTAAAAAAACTAAAATACTCATTGTTTTATTCTAGTTAAAGTAAATGTACAAAGATATATATTTAAAGAATTTAAGTTTTATAAATGGAAGTCAAAGTGATACACTTAAATTTCATGAATCATGCACTTTCACATAAAATCATGCATTGACATAGTTTTATGATCTACCTTTACCCTTTTACTTATTATTAATAATCTTACAGATATTTGGTGGCAATGTTTGCTATTCATTACCTGTCAAAACAAACTGTTATCACATATAAGTTATAAAATTTTGCTTTGAGAGAAACTTTGGAGAGTGTAGAAGGTATTTTTTAGATCTAGAACATTCTTTAGCTGACCCAATAATTGGCTTAATAAGAGGGTGTAAGGGATAAAATTTTAATAAAAGTTGGTTATTTATTGTAATTTCTATATTTAGGCTAAAATATTATATAAGACAACGATTTTACATTGAATTCATAAAAAGATTTTTAACATAATATGTGGAAAAATAGGAATTTAGTAATAATTATATCAACATCAATAAACATTAGGCAAGGAAAATATTAAGTTCCTATATAAGAAATATCTTTACTTACTCTACGTTTAGGCACTTATATAAGGAGCCCTAGGCTCGCGAAAATAAATAGGTGAAACCCTTAGTCTAGAGGCCAAACCATTTATGATGAAATATTGCTTAATAATCAAATCATGCAAACTTTACTATAATCCAGGGAGTAGACCACATAGAATACTATCAAAATAACAAAAATAAAGAGTAACTATTAAATATAAGCGAAGATATTATGAAAAAAAGACTTACGAAGATATATTAACGCCAATATGGCGGATGAACTAAAAATACGATGTTGGAGTAACTTCTGCAGAAGCAAACTCTATCGATTTGCTCGACTTTGTAAAACACTCCACAATTAACAAAGTTCATAGTCATTTATAATAAATATAATATCATTGTCTGGTAGCAACAATAACCACTGTCTTTTTTATACAACAAAGAATAGCACAACACGAACTCTCAAAGGTCCAAGCGGGCTTCAGACATGGCCGCCAAGCATGAAGCGAGTGACGAGCGTCTTTAGTCATACCTAAAATTCATTTAGCACTATATCTTTCTGTAAATCAAAATAATACAATAAAAGCATAGAAAAACGTGTAAAACATTAATATTTCAGATTTTGGTGAAACAATAATATAAGATTTCATAGTATTCATAGGATTCAAAAGAATGCACTACGAAAATTAATACAGTTTGCATAAGCCATTTGCAGGCAGCCACTAGTGGCGCCCTCACATTTCGAGTCTACTCTCCCGCGTACGCGAGTGTGGAGCGCGCTGCCTTCCACTTTCCATATCGAAGCGTTTCGTTCCATCGCAGATTAAATAAGCTTACATTATGATATATAAATATTATGTCAATGTTTAAATATATATTTTTTATTTATCATAATGAAGTTTGTTTATACTTTTAAATTATTATAACCAAAAAAATAAATAATAATTAAATATAGCTTTGTTTTGATTTAAGTTTAAATTTATATATTTAAATTTAAAATTTGTACTACTCTACTGTACTTATATAAAAATAATGACAAAGTTGTAAATTTAAGTTGTTAATTTAAGAAGTACATTTTAATAAGATGAATATGTACATGTTTATATAAATATTTTTTTGCAGTCTGTAGTTTGATGCTGCAGTCAGCAGAGTCATATCGTCGGCTTGCCAATATATATAGCTTATTAAGCAAATAATCAGGAAGGAAAAAACCTTTTTACAAACTATGAGTATGCTTATATTATCAGCAGGTTTTTACATTTTCGAATTGATTTGCATTCTCTATTGTATTAAATAAAGTAAAGGTCAAGTTTGCATGACGATAATTTTAAATATTTAGTAAAATAGACAATTTAAGTTAAAAATGTATGGGATTTGTAGATTAATATGAGATACTATCTGTAAAATTGAGTACGGTATTGGACACTTCCAAATAATGGTCAACTTGCAAAGCAATTAATGATTTAGGGACGTAAATTAAGAGAATATACAACTTGAATAAATTCATAAAATAAAATAAATTTTACCTGTAAGCAAATAACTAAATAGACAAAAGAGATTGTAAAATATTCTTTACTTCTAGTTTTAACGACTACCTAGTGGCTATACTTTGGTGAAATTAAGCTAATATTAAAACAATTAATCAGCTTCACGCTGTATCCTGCACACAGCAGGGTAGGGAGGGAATCTAGTATTAAGACACTTCATTCCCCAATTTCCACTCAAACTTTAGAGGCATTGCGTGTCAAGTGGTGGAACTCGGCGCCTTGCTTTGCCTCGACTTCAGAGTGAAGAAATGGAAATAGAAATTTTAATTAATATTTCATTTCCGCGAGTGGTGATTGAACTCACAACCAGTCGCGTTTACAGTCATACTTTGTGTCCCCGGCCTCTCTAATAATCTAATATTAACTCTTGTTAAATAAAAAAGAGAGACCACTTTTTTATTCTAAACAACCGCTATAAATACAAATAAAATCTGGGAATATTTTTAAAGAGAATTAGTAAAGATAATATTTTTTTTACTCAACTTTTTTTTTTCAGTATAGAGAAACTTTAATCAGCAAAGTACTCGTAATGGTAAATTGCATCGTGCAATAAGAATTAATGATCTAAGACCACACTATAGAAGAAAAATATTGAAAAATAATAGATTGACGTAATATAATGACACTTTTATTGTCACTTGACAAATAAAGACAAGTGTCAAAAAGTAAATCTTAACTTAAACATATTTTTTTTTGCATCTAGTTCGAAGAATTTTTACTAATTAAAAAAAGTTTAACGTTAATTAATTAATTAATCTTTCTTGTTCTTTATAGCTGAACTTTTAATATTTATATGATGTACCAATATATGACATTCTTCATATTAGAAATCTGAGAGTAATATTATGTAAACTATTATTTTCAACTACTACAAAAATGATACAGTTACTTGAATACAGAGCATTCTAAAACCTCTTAAGAAAGTGAAAGTGCTAACGCGTGATTAAATTTTAATCTTTTAGGTTTAACTTTCAAAAGTTATTCTATCACAGATATATATTATATTATTTGTTGGTATGTATTGAATATTGTAAACGTATTTAGGCTGAGTTTTATTACAAAACATATTTAATAAAACTAGTTGATGTTTCACAATGTTGTTTTTGATTCGAAGCTGATGTTTAATAAACTTTTTTCTTTGCAGCAACTGTTTGATTGTATAGTTTTAAAAGCAAGTGATCTGAAAGTAAAAAATTGTGTAGTGTATATTTGTTATAACGATAATTGTACTTAGTTCTGAAGGTTTACCATGGAGGAACATAGTCACATGGATCATTCAAGTCATAAGATGAGTAATATGGATCATAGTATGGTTCACAACATAGTTCATGGAGTTCATCAAACTAATGTGAATGAAACAAGTTTTTTAGATAATTTTAATGTAAGTTTAAAAAAAATTGTATTTCTACCAAGTTACATTATTAGTTAATAAATACATTATTTTTATATTTCTTACTTTTTAGGGAAATCATTCAAATCTTCGCGATCATATTCATGGTGCAGGTCCAAATGTCCATGATATGCATGGAGGCATGACAGTAAGCATATTTATTTTTAGTTGACATTTCTAATATGCAACAGCAGTTAATATATAGTATACAATAATATTTTTTTAGTTCCATGGGGGATATATGGTGACAATTCTTTTTTCATGGTGGGAAGTAACTGATATTGGCGAGTTTATTGGATCTTTTTTGGCAATATTTATATTAGCTCTAATTTATGAGGGGTAAGAATTACCTTACAAAATTTTATTAATTATTATATAATTATATTTGCTATTATATGCTTTTATCTATTATTTACTTTTAGGCTTAAATATTATAGAAAACATTTACTTTGGAAAACTTACACAGGACTTCAGTATTGTGCAGTGGCACCACCTGATAAACGTGTTGCAAATATTTGTGCAGATGAACCTCAAGTAATACAGTACGTAAAATATTATAAAATTCTAACAAATATTTAAGCCATTTTAGTACCATTTTTTGACTATAAATGTGATGGTTATGGGCATAATACAATTGTATTGTGCCCAATTGATTGATCAATGCCCGCAAGTCAAGGTTTGTATCCTGCAGAGGAAGACCATTGCAACCTTCAACTTGCTCTCAAGCAGCCACATAGTGCTTGCAATGAGAATTTGTACATTTTGGAAAAGAGTATACTTTTCCCTACCCATCTGGTTGCGCTATAAAGACCAATATCATTAAACTATATACTTCGAAAAAAAGAAAATCTTACTTTTTCTTATATATTCCAGATCTTTAATTTTAATTTGGCAATGGTAAATACTCAAATGTGTAAATCATGTTCAACAAGGCAGCATAAATTTATACCATTATTTTTATGTGTTAGTTTGACTACTGTGTTTACAATTGTTTTTGAATTTAAATTTGAATTTGGGCTATAATTGATTTTGAAGACTGGCACACTTGATATACTTTATATCAATTAAAGACTAGATCATATACAAAAATAGCAAATATCATATTCTATATTTATAATTATATAATTTTTTTCATTACCCCAAATAATTTTTCATGAAAATATTTAAACCCTTTTTTTATTTATAGTTTTGCACAGTTACTACTGTTTGTCTATTATTGAAACACATTTTTCTATATTTTGTCTATTTATTTGTGATTTAATAAACTACTTCTTTTTAATGTCACATTGTGTCTCGCATTCAGCATAATAAACAGAGGGAATCTATTATTAAGACCGTTCATTCCCCATTTTCTGTCGAATTCTGGAGACATTGTGTGTTGAGTTTTGGAACTCAACGCCACACTTCGCCTCAACACCTGAGTGAAGAAATGAAAATATTTTTAGTTCCTGTGGGAATCAAAACCACAACTTGTCGTATTTACACTCACACTTTGTGCCCCTATGCCACCATTGGCCACATAAATGACTTTTTTTTTAATATTCTTAACAATGTTCACTACAATATTTTTTATTTTAGGCCTATGCCACATGTCCTAGAGAGAAATATGTAAGTATTATTGTTTAATGTTCTCTTTTTTCATGTAGTATGTAATCAAGTATATTATAGTAATTTTATCATTTTAGACCAACAATGCTCAGTATGGAACACGCATGGCAGACTATACTCCATGGAATTCAAGTGCTTGTAAGCTACATGTTAATGTTGGTTTTTATGACTTATAACACTTGGTTATGTGCTGCTGTTGTCCTTGGATCTGCAACTGGCTATTTTCTCTTTGGCTGGCGAGAATCAGTGGTGGTAGACTTTACTGAACATTGTCACTAATGTAAATACAACAAGACAAATATATTACTTATTCCTAAATATATACATTTATATATAATATAAAATATATTTTTCAAGAGTACTTAGAAGTGATAAGCAATGTGATGTTGACAACACCAATTTAGGAGTAAGTAATATATAGCATAGCTGACAATAACAACAAGGTCAAATACCAGTATAGTATTATGATTACTATTATTTTATAACCTCGCTTATAAAGAAATAAAAATGGTTATGTGTATGTGGTGGTGTTATTGATTATCATCATTATATAATTAGGATGACCTTTTTGGGTTAACATATATTTATATCATTTTAATAATTCTAAATAAGGTTTTATTTAGATAACTAGAAAAAATATAAATGCTTTGAAATATTTAAGATGTTTTTTATTTCCAATTTAAACAAAACAAATTATGTAAATAATAGCTTATTTACTTTTTTAAACTATCTGAGTGTTTACGCATACAGTGTTTCTTTAAATTAGAACCACTGTTACATTTATATTTACAGTACTGACAAGCAAACGGCAACTCTGCTCTGTGTAGACGCTTATGTGATTTTAATGAGTTTATGAAATTAGTTCTGAAAGTACATTCATCACATGCATATGGTCTTTCTGCAGTATGTGTTCTCTTATGTGTTGTAAGATTTGAAGAAAACTTTGTGACATATGAACAATTGTCATAGTCACAATGGTAAACTTTATTTTTGTGTAATAATATATGATCATTGTAGTCATTTTGATTGTAAATAATTCTGAAAACAAAAAGGAGTTGTTAGAAATATAAAAAAAGATAAATGTATATTAAATATTAAATTATTTTATACCCATCAGAACAATCTTCACAAGTTCTCTTTTCTTCAAAAGACTCATTGCTACATAAATCTGATTCACAGACAGAATTCTCTTGTATTTCTTTTTGTTCTTGACATAGAATTGATGATATTATAGATTTTGGTGGTGGGCTGAATATAATTTCCGCTTTTCTTTTTGGTCGACCAACGTTATTTTTAAATACTGGAATAAATGTTTTGTTTTGTGTTTGCAAAGGATTTTCTTCGTGGTTTGCCATCGTTTGAAGGGTTGTGAAAATATATTCGAGATTATATTTTAGTTACAAATATAAATTCCAAACACATTTTCTATATTTTTAACTACGGATAGTACATTTATTAACGATAATTTTTATGTTTATTTATTATCTACTTTGAGATTACTGTCAATAAAATTACTCAAGAACTATATAAATATATTGTTTTGATGTTTTATATTTGACATATTACTACAAGGAACATATCTATGTAATACTAGTACAATAGTGTTGTTACTTCGTAACAATAATCGATATTCCAACTACGATATTGGCCGATACTGTTAAATATGGTGGATAGGAATATTTATAGAAATAAAAATTTTCTTTTACTATGCTTTACTTTACAATAATTTATATAAAAATATGAATTGATACTGGTTTTATATATACTATGCATGTACAGTCATGTGTTTCTATAATCTATACACGATATATAGTTAGGAGACTTCTGTGCTACAAATGTCAACTGTCAAATATAGTACTGCAATGTGTCAATGTCACTGTCAATGTCTTCCGCTCCCGCTCTTTTCATTTTATTATTAAGTTACTAATTTAAGCGGGAAGACATATTTGGCCCTCATATACTTGAGGTTACACGTGTTGTAGTCGATGTGATTTGTTACTAGGTTGTTAATAGATCATTATTAGCAAGTTATAAAGTAATTTAAATGTTTTAATTAATAAATAATGTGAATTGGTTAAAAGAGCTGCTATAATTAACACTCAGTAAATACCTATATGTGTTTTCGAATGTTGTTGGTGTTTTATATGAGTTTCTAGTTATTTATACTTCATTTTATAGTTATTTAGATTTTTAATAAATAAGATTGTATTTGTAACATTAGTGTTGTATAGTTTTATTTTTCATATTTCACTTCTGAAACCTAATTATATTATAAATGAAAAAAAAAAATAGGTCAGATCACCTATAGCTTAGGGATAATGTGGGGTTAATAGATACACCTACCACCACATGGGGTGAAAAGAAAAATACTAGGAATTAATTGAATAGGCACTCCGGAAATTTTGTTTATATACACAAAAGATAATCCCTTAACTTAGCTAAGATGTATTATTTACCTATTTTTGTGAAATATGTGAATATACAAATATTTTCATCAATATCCATATATTTTTACCAAAATTAAATTTACTAATGCATAAAATCTGTCCCTTATTTATCAAAGATTACAATAAGCAGCCTTTTGTCACTTGAACAATACCTATAATTTATAAAATAAACAACTTTTCAGCAGCACAAATTAACTATCCATAACTTTAACGTCAATTGAAGATCTTCCATTATAAAAAAAATCTTTAAGTAACAAAAAATATTTTTACTGTTTTTATATCTCTTTCCTCCGTTCTACCGGTATTAATATTTAGACTTAGAGCCAATTAAGGTTAACAGTACCTTTCAAATAAGTACAAAATGAGACGTGATTAACTTTGTCCGAGTATTGAAAGTGTAAACATAATAGCGTTCTAATATAGAAATGGATCAGTTACTTATAACTAATTTTGTTAATGTTGTAAATTTTCGTGGTAGAGGACCAAATTCAATATTTTGTTTTAACACTTAAGCCTTATTTATTTAAAAGTAATATATTGGTATATTTACTTAAGCGTTCTTGTATTTACACAAAAATATTTATATTGATAAAACTTTTGACCAGATATACATTACTTACGTTCACGAGTTGGTATCGAAATATTCGGTTTGCTGGTTGCACATACAAAAATATATATTAATTGGGTATAACCCATTTTAATGTTCACTTTCGGATTTGTTTTATTTTACCGCTACTAAAGATTATTTGACTATTCGAGTTCAATGATATCAATCAACGTTATTAGATTTTCACTATATATAACTCTATGTCAAGGTCAATAGGCAGACTAACCTGCTAAGTGTTACATACTCTATGAATCATAGAGTATAAATGTTTTTTGCTATGCAAGTATGCAATATGCATTGGTTATCAATCAAATGTCATTTGTCATAAGTGCTACAGCTGATACTATTGTATTATATTAACATATTTAATTATAAATGTACAACGCTTAAGTATATATTTGACTACGTTTTTAATTTACGTATAAAATGCGTACACTACTTTTTTTAAGAAGAATGGGCACCTGTGCGAAAGGTGCAAACTTCAAGGAAGAACTAGAAAAACATTATATACCTACTAGCTTATTTCAAAGGACATTACTATCTATTGGTTCAGCATCTGTAGCTCTTCTAAATCCTCACAGGGGAGATATGATAGCTTGTTTAGGGGAAGTAACTGGTGATACCGCTCTAAAATCTATGAGAGAAAAGATGTTAGCGAGTGAAGAGGGAATTGAAATATTGAGAGATATGCCGAGAATCAATAGTCACACTGTTTGCTTTGAAACACTTTCGAATTTACCAGAAAATACACTCGGTCGTGTGTATGCCGATTTTATGAGCGATAACAAAATAACTGCAGATTCAAGATTACCAGTTCAATTTATTGATGACCCTGATTTGGCTTATGTAATGCAAAGGTATAGAGAGGTTCATGATCTAGTGCATGCTACATTATTTATGAAAACTACAATGCTTGGTGAAGTAAGTTACAATACATGAGACATCTTATTATTTGAAATTACAGAGTATTGTAATATTTTAGACCAATTAATTAAAGGTGACTGTTAAATGGGTAGAAGGAATTCAAACAAGGCTACCAATGTGTATTGGAGGTGGAATCTGGGGAGCAGCACGTCTAAAACCTAAACATAGACAGTTATATTTAAAGTACTATTTACCGTGGGCCATCAAAACAGGCAAATATGCTAAGTTCTTACAAGGTATGTCTTATTTATCTCTACTACATTGCATATTTATACATTTGAGTTGATTTTTCTAAATAGAAAAATGTAATGAACAACTTAAATGTTTTTAAAATCAACAAGATTAATATAATCATTAAATTTTTGTTGTTTTTTTTATTACAGGTATTTATTTTGAGAAAAGATGGGAACAATGTATTGATGATTTTCATAGAGAAATGAACATAGTGAAATTGACAGTGAATAAAGTAAATTAGCTTATTATATTCTACTTTATTTATGGAGGACTTTTAGAAATAAAACACATAAGGAAAAATTAACTATATAAAATTTCTTTTAATTTTATCATAATGATAATTGTCTTATAATAACATTTCTGCACTCCGCCCATTAGAATTGTGTAAAGGTGTAACCATATCACCTACTTCAACTATCCATTCATACCAAACCCGTCGAGAACTCACACATCGCCAAAATGTTGCCTTTATAGTATCACCTTTCTTGACCCGGAGAGGAGTCTGTAACAACATGTTTCATTAACATATACCTATAATATTTTTATAGCTTCATGGTATATATAGCAGAGGCATAGAGAACATAGTGTTATGACACTTTGAGTGGCAGAAACTTATCTGAGTAGCAAAATATTTCTATACCCCCGTTTGTGATAAAGCAGATATAACTGTAGATATGTGTGTTGCTTTATTTACTTTTTTATGAAAAACAGGTTTAAAAATTCATATATTTTGTACAAAGAATAAATTGATTTATTGTAAAAATAGCATATTTAATACATACTTTTATAGGTATGAAAACTGGAAACCAAGATATCATTCCAGGACTGTGAGTAGAGGGTACTATGCTTATCATTTCATTTTCATATAAGATGCAGTCAAAATATCCTCCAAACCCATGCATTACATTATCTTGCTTTACATCCCATGTTAGTGTTGCACATCTCCTGTTATCTGTTACTGGCAATCCTCTAAAATCTGTTAAATCTTGTCCTTCATGATTTCTGGCAGCTTCAGAGGGATGTTCAAATGTAAATACCACCTAAAAAATTATTTATTTAAAATTGTTTAATAATATTATTGAGCTTTTAAACTTAAATACATAAGCATGTCTTACAAAAGTTAAAAATGTTATTTATGAAACAATTTAATTACTTTTGTGTCTCCAATAATGTGTTTATTTTGCATATAAACAACCCATAAAGTTTCAAGATTTTTTTCAATCTGGTTGGCATTTCCTGGTGTAGCTAATTTGGATGCTGCCCATAGTCTGGGTGATGAAACAGGTGACACATATGAAGAATATTGTTTAGGTATAGATATACCCCCAGGTCTCAGTAGACCCATTGCACCATCCAAACATTCTGGTGAAAGTTCATTGTCTCCCCAAGACCCTGTGGGCATAATATGTTATGAATTTTTCAAAAGCTAACCAAATAACTGATAAATAGTAATTATTTTTATGAATACCTAATAATTCTGACACAATAATATCTGCTTTAGGTGATAGATTTAAATGCCTCATATCACCAGGTATCACGACGACATTGCGATCGCGCCACACCTCTCGCACTTGAGCCGCAAGCACTACGACTGCACATGGATTTTTTTCTACTGCTATTACCTTTGAAAAGAGCTTACTATACAATAAAATAACTTAGAAAAGCTCATTCAAATTTTAATATAGTGTATACTTAAAATGTGAAAAATGTATTATTTCATACAAAATTATAATTTTATTAGTGATAATATCTTCCCACTTGGTCTGATACACACAGAATGATACTAAATATAATTTCTTACTTCGTTTTTCACTAGTTTATTATTAAAGCATTATTGTATACTAATTGGTACAAAATTCAGATCTATTGAGTAACATAGATTATTTATATATTTTAAAAAAATATAAAAATAAGTAGGTAACAAGACACAAAACTGCACCCTTTTTCGTATTTTTTTTTATATATGATTAAAATATGTTCAAAATGTATATTTGTATTGCTTACTTTCACTTTACTTCCAGTTATGTCTGCTGCATTTAGTGTGGCTCTCACAAGAGGACCTCGGCCAGCTCCTAACACCATTACAATAATTGGTTTGTTATCATCCTCCTGTACCTTGTCTCCTTGACCTGTTTCAGTTTTGCTTTCAGGTCTCGTATTAATTATACAGGCATCTGTATGTGATGTCTGAAAGTATAATGTCAAGTGTACTCTTACTTATATCCTTACATAGTATATAACAAAAACACTTCCTACCAATGTGCTCTTAAATATTTCAAACGATCAAACAATTTTAATGTGTTTTTGACTAATATACAGAGTAATTCAAAATGCATATTATATTAGAATAAAGGCAAAAAAGGTGTGGCCCGTGAAGTCTACTCTGCAAGCCAATTATTTATAAACATGAACACATCTTTTAAGATAAATTATAAGCAAAATATAATTATATACATTGCTACTAACATTAGTATTTTCTTTTCTTTTCTTCTGTATGTCAGTTAGAGCTTTAGCAATTGCTTTTTGATATTGATCATATTTCACTGGGTCTTTTTCAAAAACATTATATGTGTGAGTATCTAAGTTATCAGCAAGAGGCTGCAGCGGTGTCTGAAGATAGTCTTCCCACCTAAAAGATAATGTAAAAAAAGTTATAAGTGGTCTTTATTAAATATTGTATTTGACAGTTAAAAATGCACAGAATAGCAATTTGATTAATATATGTTCTTTATAAATTGAATATGTTTTAACTAAATCAACAAAATACAGTAAATAATAATATATACCCTTTGGCATAACTTAACATGGGATCTTCAGCAAAAAATGGCCTCCTTTTCCAAAGCCTGTACAGATATTGCAAATAATATTCAATGTTTGATCTTCTTGCTCCACTTACAATAACCTGTGCATCATGTTCTATCATACTAACTACAACTTGCTGATGAGCTCTAGACAACACTGGATACCTAAAATTATAATATTTTTATTCTTGTATTAATAGCTCATGAAACTGATAATTTAAATTTGGATATCAAAAGCTTACCCTTTTTTATTGTTATGAAAAAGGGATGTAGGAACTACTATAGCTCTCACAGGTTCACCAAGCCATCTGTTCACTATTTCTTGGGATGGTAAGTCTGCAGATATTTCCAATACAACACCAATTTTTTTATCAAATTCCATGCGTTCATGAAATTTGGACCACCAATGCCAAGGTTCGTTCCACGCATCTTCATTATCATTGTCTTCCTCAGTATTAGCTCGTAATGTTTTGTGACATAACATAGACACTGAGACCCATATAAGTGTTGGATGATGACTGTAACAATAAAAAAATATTTATTCCTCTATAATTTTTATATTTTATAAGAAAATTTAGTACTGACCTTGTCTCAAAGTAAGTTTGTAGAATTCTACATAAATTATTGTTATTCTTAGAATGCAAAGCTAATATTACAGCTGGAAGCCCCAATCCTCGGCAGTATAAAAGTTCTTCATTAAGTAAGTCTTCATGGCGCTGACGTACAATATCGGATGATGAGTCTGGATCCAAGTATGCTGATAATTTACCAACGATCCTACTATTCCAATCTTGAGGCGACAAAATCATATCAGACCGCGTGAAACCACCGACTACAGCACCGGTTGGAAGAACTGTTCGCCGAAAACGTGGGTGAACTATTGGTGAAACAATAAAGGCATAATTAGCATGTAATGCTTCTGTAAGACACCCCTGTAAATCTGAGGGTGTTATATATTCTAAGCCACACGATATGTCTTGTTGAGACATAGTGGTTAATTAATGAAGAATACTTTAAAAAACTTAACGAGTCTTTTCAAAACAAAACTGTCATTTGTCAAATTGTCATAGATCAATCAAATCCTGCCTCAGGTTAGCCTATGGACTTCAGAGACCACTGTTTTCGTATATTATTAATCTGTAATTTCTACTAAACGTAAATTTGTCAATGTCACAGAGATAGAGGTTATGTATTCGTATTGTATGGTATTAAATCTTGTTAAAACGTGATATAAATACTTAAAGAATATGGAGTAAAATATTAAAGTACACTAGTTTAATACTTACTGTTTATATTTTATAATAAAGATTAGAATCACTTCTAAAGTGAAGAGAATAAATGAACATATTAATAACATAATTGAACAATTTCAATAAACATAAAAATGACTGTTCAGGCAGCAAATAAAAAGCCAATAAAAAGTAATCAAATAAGGAAGGAAATTGCTAAGGAGTTGAATTTTATGAAAAACCTGTTTTCATCTGTAACAATTCCAGTACAAAAGAACGGTAAGATATATACTAAACTGTACCTTTAACATTTTTTACCATACAATCTCTTTTGTGTGTTATACAATGTAATATGAAATGATTTTGTACTAAACTGGCACGTTCGAAACACCACAATAAAAGAACTGAACTGAACTAATTGAGACAAAAAGTTAGGGAAAATATTAAGTTAATTATTTTACATTTCAGAAGATGAAGAAAACCAAATGGACATTGAAATAACAAATAACTTTAAGAAGCCAATTGAAAAAGAAAGGGCTCGTAATATTATGGAATTAGAGGAAAAATTGGAAAAAATTAAAGCTGAAAATAAATTTACCCTAAAAAATAAATTACTTAAGAAAAGTTTAAATAGTAAATTAAATAAGAAAATAAAGAAAAAAGAGAGAGTGAAGCTAAATAAGCATAAAGTAAAAGCTACACTTGAAGCTACAGAAACTGGTGAAGATAATATAAAACCTAAAATAAAACTTGATGCAGCTAAACCAATATTCAATAATGATGGCAAATTGGTATTTTCCAAGTTTGATTTTGCAAAGCTTGGTGATAAAGGTATGTTGTATACAATTCCAATTTTTCTTATTAAAGCTAGAAGATAAAAATGGTGAGATTGATCCCACTAACATTGATATTTACACTTAAAATAAATTTATAAAGTGGGGAACAGAGTGTCTTAACACAAAGTTCTTTTATTTTATTCAAGTTGTAATTTAAAACTTTGTATGTTATTTATAAAAATTAAAATATATAAATATAAAAAATGTACCAGTATAAAGTTTCTACATAAGTTATGTCTGGCTTATCAAATTGTTTTGTATTTTAGAAAGAGGGGCAAAATCTAAAAGAGATCCTAAGAAAATCCTAGATGAAATTCAACAACAGGAAGAAAAGTTTAAAAAAATAGCAGAAACAGACAGCAACAAGGCTAAAGAATTAAAAGAAAAAATGGCATGGAAAAATATCCTGCAAAAAGCTGAAGGAGAGAAAGTTAAAGATGATCCAACTCTATTGAAAAAATCTATCAAAAAAATGGTAAATAAATTATAAATATTTTTTTTATTATATTCAATAGAAAATGAAATTGTTTTATAACTTACTATATATATTATATTATAATCAAAAGTACATTAATGTTTTTTCTCTCATATTGTACAGCCTCCCTAAATTTGAGACATTGTATTTTGAGAGTGGGAACAGCAGCAGCAAGCAGGGTATATAGTGTATACAAGTGGGAATCAGATCCATAACTATTGGATTTGCTGTCCCAGGCAAATTCATACAGCACAACAATAGCCTCATTATTATATTGAGCTGAATATAATATTCTTTTAACAATCTTCGCACCAACAAAACATTTTTTTATAATACATTCATTCATTCATAATTATTTTTCAATATTTCAGGAACAAAAAAAGAAGGTCAGTAAAAAGAAATGGGATAACAGGATTCAAGGTGTAGAAAATAAAAAGGAGGAGAGACAAAAGAAGAGGAAAGAAAATATTGCCAAAAAGAAAAAGGAGAAGAAAACTAAAATTGTAAAAGCAGCCGCTAAAAGAGGCAGGGTTGTAATTTAACTTGATTTGTTGTTTCACAATAAAATAGTGTAATTATTTGTACTTATTTTTTATTTTCTAAATAATTTGATATTCTTATTACCTACTCATTTACCACACTCGCTATAAGAGTACAATGTATGTTCCATAATGAATGAATAATCCTGAAATGTCTTTTAAAAGATCTATTGTAAAGGTGTTTTTCAAATAAATAATAAAATTATCGTTGTAAAATAAAACGCCATTTGTTAAGGACGATGGACGCACACATAAACCTATCAAAGTTGTTTAACCTTTAGTAGTATTTTTGTAGTAGTAAATGTTTACGTTATATACTGTTTCCGTAAAATGAGCGCTGACGCTTCTACCTGTATAAGAAACACGTGGCCAAAAAATACCTTTATTTTGCATTTAGTCAAAGTTAATACAGAATGTATGAACATAAGAATGTAGTGCTAAAACACTCCGTACCTCACTTTCCACCGATTTCTTGAGCTTTGCCTTGTCATTAGAGCAAGGAAGTGAAAATATTTAATTTCTCCGAATGTGAATCGAACCCATCAACAGCGTTTGCAGTCGCCCGCTTGTGCTCCAGCGTCACGATGGCCTGTATATAATTACTTATCTGTAATTGCATAATATAAGTTGTATTGCTAAGTTAGTAAGCACAATTCTTGTAATTTGCTATTTGCAAAGACAAAAACGGGAGATTGAAACAAAATTTAACGGAAATTAATTTTGTTTATTCGTGAAGACCGTTTTCTTTACAATATTTTAGTTTGTAAGCTAATATCTATCATCTTAACCGAGGTGTTTACCTAATTAGGTAACGGTAGCAGCTAGCTTGCACGATTACCCCACAGATGTTGAAGTCGCATACATTGGTACAATATATTTGGCTTAACAATATCCATACTGCAACTAAAGGTAGCGTATATTTCGGTGGCAATACAAGATATTCCTGGCGGAAATTACACTGTTTCACAGTCTACAGCACTACTGTAATAGAGATATAACTAGGTATGCTCTATTATAACTAAATTCATATGAACACATTTTTTCTTACTCTAGGTGCATAAATTATTTATATGTAACACCATTCTAAATTCTACAATGAAAATAAAAATATACTGTAAAATTGTTTGAATAAAATGATACATGAGAAATTCGTTATGTTAAGTTCTGATTATTATTTGTACCGTTGCACTACACTAGATAATTAAAAAAATAAAATAATAAAGTCACTCATATTATTCCGTAAATAATATGAAATATAATTATATATACTCAGTTATAATCAAACATTCTGTAAAAATTCACAAACTGAAATTTTAGCTCTTTGGAAGTAACAAATCTATTTTTTATAACATTAACATATGCAACATAAACTTCATCAATATGTAAATATAATAATTGAACAAGATAAACAATAATATTGCCATTGTATTCCTATATGACTTAACAAATAAGGGGTCATTTAAACTAAAATTTTAAATTAGAGATTAAATAATTATAATTTGTCCTATGCGTAGCAACTTATTATACCCAAAATTAAATTGTTTTCAAATACATTTTCAGTTTTTTTGATTTCTTTTCATCCAAAGTTCATAAAAAATTGTAAGTTATTGTCTTTGTTGTAATTGACCTATAACTCTTTACGTGAAGGTATAAATCCTGTACTTTCTTCAGAACTACAATTATATACCTTTGATTAAATAATAATTGTCATATGTATATAGATTATGTATAATAATAATATATAAAACTAAGCTATTCTAATATTAAAAAATAAACACATTATATGTAAAAACAAATGTAAATAGCAACAACTAAACACAAATATAAAGCCTCAAAATAGAAGTCTTATTTTTTTGAATAACTTGTAATAAAATTAAATAAAGCAATATGATTAAAACATAGTTTGTTAAAGAATATGAAACATGAAAATATAATATTTGTCCACTATATAATTGTTATTAAGATTTTTGTATACTGTAAAATCTTACTATAGATTCCTATCAACATTTTTGTATAAAATGTAATTTCCAAATATTCGAGAATTTTTTCAATGAGGAAACCAGATCTACAAACAGATTTATACTTATATTTTGTAATTACTTTTTACTTATACACATAGGCCTAATAAACGTTTAAAATATATTCCTATGGATATAAGTAATAGTTTTATGTGTATAACACTTCAAGAATAAATATTTTGAGTTTCAAGACTCAACAACACTCATTACCACATTATGTTTATGGCTTAGCCAAAGGTCATTGCACTTTAAAGTTAGTTATTCTAGTTTTAATGATTTGAAACATAATAGTTTTAAGTGTAGTTGTCTTTAGTAAATATTTCCATACATAATAATTATAAAGAATATAAACTTACATTTAAAAATGTATTTGGAGAAATGTACTTTAGAGCATTGGAAAAATAGAGCATGCTTTTCATACTACATACATCGTCTCCACAGAACGCCACCCATTTATACATAAAACTTAGCTTCTAAAAGTTCTAAAAATTATAAAAAAAATATAGCTCTTACAACTTTCCATAATAGAAAAATAAAAAAAAATGTTTAATGTAATACTGCACACTAATAGTCATTATTCTAAATCAGTCAAGGCATTGTAACATTCAAATAATAAATAATATCTGCCATTTTAAAAAGGTACATACTTTAAGTCTGGTCTTGTTTTGTTATTAGTAAAGCTGGTTTGTGGAAAAACTTACAGGTGTAATATAAAATTATGGTACAAAATAAGAGGTGGGCAACCATTTGAGCACATTCCTCTATAAAACACAGAAAATAGGGAGTTGTCACATTACAGCATTAGCTCTGTTTAAATATGCTCAAATGGTAATTCTTATTAAACTAACTGTATTTCTTAATCTACATCCTAAATTTAAATGGTAATAATAAAGCAAGTTGTGAGGCGGGATATTTGCATCAGTCTTGTGAAATTTTCAATTGTGTAAATTATTACTGTCATTGATTATACCATTTGGTAATCTGTATAAAATAAAATCAGAAAATTTTCCATTTGTATACCAAAGATGGCAAATGCCATCAGTTCAATTCAGATTTTACTGAAGATAGTGAAGAGTCTAATACTCTGCCAGTAGCGTAACTAGGTATGTTCAAATAGGCAGGTTTATCATGCTCGCATAGACCAGGTTGAGTACAACATCGGCCCATCACAGAGACACCAGTGTTTGCAGAGCTACTGCCGGCTTCTTGTGAGCTTCCCATACAGAGCATTTTATGATTGTTAAACTGGTCCAAGGAGCGGAGTTGTTCTCCACAACTTTCACATTTTAATTCTCTTGCATGCACTTTCTTGTGACTATTAAGAGACCTTGAATTATCAAAGACTTTAGTACACATATCGCAATACTTCAATACTTTCTCTCCTGTACATACCACTCTGTGATTATTGAGTCTTTCTAATGACATATAGCGCTTATTGTTACATAAATCACATTTGAATTGTTTCTGAGGCACACGACCCGTATGAACTTGCATATGTTTACGTAAGTTACTCTTATCTTTTATGTATTTAGAACACACCGAACATTTGTTTACATCTTTTCGAGTATGGCTTGCATCTAAATGTCGCCGTAAATGAGATTTTTTGTAGAAGGGCTCCAAACAGATTTGACATCTGAAAGGTTTTTGAGCAGGATGCACACCTGTGAGATGGGTATTGAATTCGAGTATAGTAGGATAACTTTTTCTGCAATGTGGACAATGAAAAAGTTTACGACAGATTGTCACACTAGAATCACAAAAAGGATCTGAGCAATCGTCACAAAATGAGTCCAATCCCGCTGGAGGCGGCGGCGTAGGAGTCGTTTGGAATTGGTCTAGGTCACTTTGTAACGGATCTGGATCAGGAGTTCCTGCTCCGCTGGGTTCTTGTTTCACTTTAGTTTGATCACTGTTTTCCGAAAAATCGTCTTGCGATGGAACGCTACGTGATGTGCTGGCCAGCATCCACCAAGGGTTGTAATGCCAGGCACCAAGTCCGCTTTGTAAACCTTGAGTCTTTATGTCACTTGATTTTGTTTGAGTTTCTGCGTTAGAAAATCCCGGAAAGCTAGGTAGCTCTTGTACCTGATGCTTAGGTTTAGCGTCAAAGATACTATGTTGTGATATTAAGTTTTCATAATCACTTGAATCTAGTCTTCTCTCGTTTCGATCATTTGGATCTTTTTTAGACATATTTCAAAAGTTTCTGTAAGCAAAAGATAATATTTTAATAAATCACAAACTCGTAAAATATAATGAAGTAAATAATGTGTCGATATTGTTTGGGTAAACTTTTGAGCAAAAACATAACAAGTAAACAAACAACGCAAATGCGCGCACTATTTGTCTCTCACGTGAAATATATAAGTTAATTATAAATTTACACACTGCACTTTATTTTGTTACTCACAAAAACCCAAATTTGACATTATATCTATTAGTACCTACTTATGTTAAACTTTTTCTCATAAAATTCAATAATTTTCAACGCAATTCAGCCATTTTGTTTAATTGAAATATAGACAAAAATAATTTAAGATTTATAGATAATGACAAAATTTTTGTAATCTTAAAGAATATTGATTCGTGATTAAATAATTTTAAAGATAATATCAAATACTTATAATATATCTTCAATTACTTAATTCAAATTCTTAAATTTTAAGCTATTGAAAATCAAATCGAATATGAACTACCGTACGTTACGATACCGGGTCGGGTAGGGTACCATACCGTACGTTCGATGCTATGCTTACACGCTTGCCAAGCGTTCATCAACTCAAGCGTGCAATGGTGCTTGGTTTCAAAGCTTGCAAGATTTTGTCACCGATCTGGACCAGTGTCGGTTTTTGAACACAGATCAATTACCGTACAATCTCCTTTGTGTGTTCTCCATACAACGTGACATTGGTAAAGTGATTAGTGATCAACTGGCACGCTCGAAGCGCCATAAATTAAGAACTGAACTGAACACAGATCAAAGGGAGTTTGCAGCAAACACTAGCGAGGTTTTTACACGTTTGGCTTTGTAATTTATAAGCGTTTGTCGAGCCATCACAAGCGTATAAATCACACATTACAATTTACATAAGATACGGTACAATTTTCACATTACGATTTACAGTAAACGTTAATGTTCTATAATTTTTGTGTATGGCAACAAGTGTCTAAAGTCAACAGCAAATAGCCAAATAGCAACATTTCTACATATTTTTAAAGTTAATAAAATATTTAGCTTTAGAAGAAGTTCACTGAAAATGATCTTTACGTCAAATTAAAATAGAAAAGAATTAAATATTTTCATAGTACCATAATGGAGTGGCTTAGTAAGACAATTTTAAAAACATTTTGGCGACCAACGATCAATATTGTTAGGTTAGAAACTTATTTTAGTTATTTTCTTTTAGTAAATATTTTGTTTGTAAAATATATTTTTGTTATTTTATAGAACAAGATATCATTCTGAAAAGGAGAGATTAGTAAGGAGATATGGTTATGAGGAAAAAATTTGGAGTGGAGGTTTGCTCCCGAGGTCTGAAGGAAGACGGTTGCCAATGCCGGAATATAGGTGAAACAACCAATACATATTTTACTTTTTTAATAACAGAAAAAAATATATTTTACAGTGACCATGATTTATTGTACAGTATTCCAAATCTATTTCATTTAATGTGTAATAATTGCAAAAAATCTAATAAAACATAGTAAATTTTGGTATTATATTATTTA
This sequence comes from Heliconius melpomene melpomene, assembly GCA_000313835.2. Lineage (NCBI taxonomy): Eukaryota > Metazoa > Arthropoda > Insecta > Lepidoptera > Nymphalidae > Heliconius > Heliconius melpomene. The sequence continues at coordinate 40,141 of HE670642.1, read as the reverse complement.
ATTGGTGTCTTAATATTTAATCTTTCTAATTATTTTATATTATTTACAACAACTTCATATTTTTTTCAGACCAGTCAATGCTTGGACTGAACGTCGAGCACTATTTGGTCAAAATGATTACATAGATATACTAGGCTCTGGAAAAATACATCCAGTAACAATTTTGTACACTGTTCCATCTTGGATTAGAGGTGTGAAAGGCCATGAATATCATGTAAGTTATTTTACATGTTATTATTTTTAGACTTCTGAATATATTTATACTCATTGTAATTAAAGCATTATCTTTCCCATGTCTGAGTTTAAATAGGAAGGTTGTTTGATTGATTTGTATTCAAGGGAATATATGTTTTTTATTTTGTCTTCTTAATACCAATGTTTCCAAAAATTGGGTGGAAACTGTGGGAAACAGTCAAATTAACACTAAGTTTCCTACAGCCATATACAGTAGTGTGAAGCTTAAAAAATATATAATATTCATTCACTTTTCAGAGTGAAATACAGAAAAATATTATATCAAATTTTATTTGATTTATACCTAAGTTTCTATCTTTTGCAAAAATACTTTGTTGAATGATTTCTTTTTTTATATTGTAGATACTACTAAGGAAAAAGAAGATGTTTGCCCATACGGGTACCCCTCGACTCAGGCCAACAAAATGGAAGGAATATGAAAAACGTTTATCATTTTTGTATAGAAAACTCAATAGAAAGACCAAAACTGGAATGTCTTCAGCTTAATAGATTAGTTTTATTTAGATTTAACAATTAATATAAATGTTGAATATTATATTTCTTTTAGATAAGAGGATAAAATAAAAAGTAGTTTATTTAACAATGTTTTATTACTATGACTAGGTTGAAAAAACCACATTATTTTTTATTCCATACTTATAACAATTAAAAAGTTTAGTGGACTTACTACATATTCATGTGTGTTGTACTAAAACATAGTTTATTGTGATAGTTGAAAGCTTGTAGCAAATTAAAACTGCTCTCAAATCTCAATGTTAATGTCATAAATATAAAAAAATGCTACAATATCTGTAAAATGTAATATTAAATACAAATCAGTTACATGGCCACTATTGACTGTGATATATTAAAGTTATTCTTTGGACTTACAAAACAATTAGAATATTTGCTAGTTAAAGATTATTCCAGTCTTCTTTAATAAGATCTGAAGCTTTTTCAGCAATCATAACCACTGGAGCGTGTGTGTGTGAAGCAGGTATTCTAGGTATGATGGATGCATCTACTACTCGAAGTCTTTGGATTCCATGGACTAGTAATCTTGGAGATACCACTGCTGTTGGGTCACTGGCTGGTCCCATCTTGCATGTACCCACCTGATAATATGCATGATGATTAATAAAATCAAATATAATGTCTGAAGTTATTACTATTAAAAGCTATTAAGTATTAGTAGTATATAAAGTTATTACTATTAAAAAAAATATTAAAATATAATTAAATCAGCTTTACGCTGCATCCCCCACACTGCAAATAAGACAGAGGGAACCTAGTGCTATCACACTCCATTACCCACTCGCTTTGCCTCAACACCAGAGGGAAGAAATGGAAATATAAATTTAAATAAATATTTCATATCGATAGGCGATCGAACCCACAACCAGTCGCGTTTACACTTGGTGCCCCTGCGCCTTGACTAGCCTCGAAATTATTTAATTTTATAAAATTTCTAAACCCACTGTAGGTCATAAGAGAGCGTCTAGTTAGACGTAGTGATAAAATTCGCCGGGATGGAATCGAACCACAACACGTCGCCCTTACAGTCGCACGCTTTAGCCTCTATTTAATGTCCTTAAATAATATACCTATAACTTAAAAAAAATCACATACCTGATGATCTAAAGTACTCGATGTTTGCATAATGGCGCAGTCCCAATACTCATCGGAATCGAATTGGAAGCTCTCGCAATTGGGGAAGGGCGTGTCGTGCAGCTTCGTTCCGTAACGTTGAAATGCTTCCGTATTTATTATTCTTTGAGCCTGTAAAGAAAGAAATAATTTAGTCGTTTGTACTAAGGAATTTCTCGGCAAATGAACATGTGTATTATTCATATAGGTATAGACTTTGGTAGTAATTTAACTAAGTTTTAAATAAACATTGTTTTTTTTTCTCACGCGTAGATTACTTAATAAGCGTATAGAAAATGTATGCTATGTACAAAGTCTTATAGGCACATAATTGGTAACAAAACTTCGCACATTAGTGAGTGTCTTATGAGTTCTTATTTGAGCTAAAAGTTTCATATTATTTCTTAGAGGTCCCGGGGCCTCGGGATCCTATAGAGTGGGGGCCCTATTAATTTTCATTATAGAGATCATTCAGATCGTGTGCGAATAGGAACTGGCCTTATAGGTACTCTTAGTTTAACATCCTATTGGTTGATAACCAACGCTGCGCCGTATGTTACAGTTTACTGGCTACAGTTTATATTTGGATCTAAATTTATATAGGGAAACTGTTGTTGTAGATGATGCTCTTGATTGCATCAACAAAATGTGACTTGGAGGACTAAAAAATGGACTAAATAAAGATGTGAAAATAATTATCTAAGCCTGGCAACGAATGAATGGTTCTGGTATTTAAAAGCCATTAAGAACGGGTGAAACACAAGATGCAGAGTAAATGGAAATTGAAAAGATCACTGTAACTAACGACCAGCTGCATTAATGAGACTGCAAAACGTCAGCATAGATCATATAGATAGAATAATGATGAATATTGTGGAGATGTAACCTCTAGATGCGACCTCTTCGTAGGATATGCGAATACCCAGAATATCAGGTACTAGCGAAGATGCTACATTGAGAATCAAGAGAAACGAGCGATGAAATGGTAAAGGAGATTTATGCAACGAGAGTGACTTGTAAGAGAGGTAAGAGAAGACCTCGATTGTAGAGTAAGAATAAATCTAAGTGTTATCATATTTCCAATTCTATAATTGTAACTAAACCAGAACAAAATGTAGCAAGTTGCAAGATTGAAATTTCGTCATATGTTATAATATCTATGTAAGGTCACAAAAATTCGAACAAGTTTATAATAGTGACCTCGCTCGGCCAATCTAAATTGATGACCAACCGTGTTTTGTTTAATAATATACTAGTTTTCGCCTCTGACTTTGTCGTTGTCGATTTTGGACTGCGTCTCTGAGAAATTTCGGTCCCAAGCTAGACTTAACTAAGTAAGTGCCATATCTATTCTCAATTTTATGAACCCTTTTTAAAGTTTAGTATGTACCTACTTAAGTTAGTACCTAACATATATTAAAATAACAACTGCTAAAGTAAACGATCATTCTTCTATTCATCTAAATTTTAATGTGATATCAATTTATATTTGTAGTAGAATTGCTGTACTGAATAACCTATAGGTTTGTGGTTCTGTACTTCAAAATAATAAAAGAACCCTTTCCGCGCAAAGAATATAAAAAAATGCTTAGAAAACGTATAAACACTAACGTAACGGGATTTGAACCAGTGCCTCTTGAAAGCCTTTTTCTTCCTAAGCCCGTTTTTTTCAAGCTACGCTGTTTTTTAATTTTTTCTATTTAAAAACGCAAAGGAGATACAAACGTGGGGCGATGAGAACTTAATTGGCTCAAGCCTTGGTTTGTTAGATTCCACTTGGCGAGAATTCAATTAGTTATATGGAATTTCCAGTAATTCTAGTAAAGTCCATTGTGTTGTATTCTATTGAATACATTTAAGAGAAAACAGGAAATACAGAAAGAAATATAACAAACTATTTGTATTAGAACTATTTAACCATTTTTTTCCGCACGTAGAATGGTAGGCAGTGGGAGCCTAGTGTTAGGACACTCCGCTCCCCACATATTTCGCCATCATTATAAATTAACACCTTTGGAGAACTCGTGATATACCTATATGACGATGGCTTGGCAATTTTATGTATAGTTGATTCATACATAGGTAGATTTTTCCTTCAGATTGTAATATAAATATGTACATAAGTGTTTAGTATTTAAGATATAAAAGCGTTTGTAGGTTTATTAGTCAATTAATTATTTATTCTGTTGTAACAATACACCTCTCATAAAACATACAGCACGTATATAAAATACTCTTATAAATATCATATTGTTTATGTTTATTATTAATAAGTATAATTTGATTCTGTAAAATAGTATAATAATTATCCCAGTTATGGCGCATCGTCTCCAATAAGCCGGCGGAAAATGAGGAATGGTGTGTGTGGGATATATCGTAAAGCTGTAAAAAAATGTAAATATGTGTTCTCTACTATTGTCGGTTTGTTGGTGAAGAGAGTCAACCCATAATAAAAATACATAAATCAAACAAAAAACTAAATCGCTTGTTTAAGGTAGCAGACCATTTACTTTTTTGATGCTTGACTCCCTTCGTTTTTCTATTCTTCTTTATTAGGTATTATAATTATAACAAACTCGCTTACTTAGTAATTTGTGTTCGTCCATAAAAATCTATAAACTTATTTAACTTATTGAATTTTTAATTTAATTGATATAAAAATGTCTTAAATAATATAATAATACTTACAAATCTAATGCCCTCTTTCAAAGCTAGTAAATCTTCAGGATGATCGAAGTAGTTCGGCTGTATCCTCGGTTGGTCGGTAAAGTTGGACGAGCGTAACGTTAAACGACCGACGCTGCGGGGCCGAATGAGTATGGGGTTCAGCGCGAAGGAGTTCTGTCGGTCCCGTAGTGGTAATGACCCATAAACTTCTTTGTACCACTGATCGGTTACACCTGTGATATTGGTAACATGTTAATAAATGTTTTACTTCCACATAGCAGGGTGGGCCGAGGGAGTCTAGTGTAAACACACTTCATTTCCTACTTTTCGCCTTATTCTTGAGACATTGCCTGTTGAGTGGCGGAGCTCAACGCTGTGCTTTTCCTATTTAAGTATTTACCAGAGCAAAGTAAAGCAATATTTCACTTTCCCGACTGGGAATCGAACCCGCAATCTGTCGCCTTTATAGTCGCACCCTTGCGCGCCTACGCCACAACGGCCTCAAAATGTTTATTCGTTATCTAACTTAGGGAAGTAGATATGTATCTAGGCAAAATACAATAATAATAATATCAAATTCGGTTTAAATAATTCTTATATATTAACTGACAATGTAGTACATACCAAGCATAGATCTGATAATTCCCAGAAGATCCCCAGCAAGGGATCCGGCACCCATAACCAGCTCCATATCGGGGCGGCCGTCTGCTAAGTCTCGTCCATACTTAGTTTGAGTGAAGGCAAGTCCCGCTGCACCGCCCGGGATCGTCAGAGGTCCTTGTCCCAGCATATAAGCTGCCGACGCTGCTGGTGACGCCGCTGTAATCTAATTTTGTTCTATTAATTGTTTAATCTTATAATATTTTGTAGTCATATGTAAAAAGGTTATTTAATGTTCTATTCTTGAGCCCGGTTTCCACCAAAAGAAGACAGAAGAAGATAACCTAATATAAGCGTATCCGTTTACCAAAACTAGCTTGTTTCATTCAGTTGTGTGAAAACAACGTGAAATTCTCTATTTTCATTTAAATAGCATTGTTATATGTACGGATAAACAAATTTGATTGGTAAATAACAATTGAATATTAATGAAGTTACTGTCAATCGATTGAGCTGAAATTTTGCATATGGCTAACGTTGGATATCATAAATCATTCTAAATACGATGTGGCGTGCAGGATGTTAAGCTATGTGGAAATAAAAAAGAGTAATTTAAAATTATTAGTTAGCAATTTAAATAAATAAACAGAAACAATAATAATCATTTTTTTTTGCTTATTAATATACCTGTGTAAATTATTGGCGAAAGTAGTAAATTATTTTAAAAAATGGTAAGAGAAACTAGGCTGAGAGTTCAGATAGCAGATATGTCTTGGCGCTACTTTTATTTATAATTACTTTTTAATTAAAACAACTTCTTTTAATTTGTTTTTATTTAGAAACCTTATAAAAATATAAACGTAGCGGGGTTCAAGCCTGCACCTGGACTCTAACGTAGGTTCAAAGCATGGTTTAGTGGCCAGAACCCTTGAGCGGTTTCCAAGCAGCGCTGGTTCAAATCCCGTTACATTCAAATTTTTATACGTTTTCTAAATTAGCATTTTTCTTTCTTAAGGATCGAATAAAAAATACTTTAAAAATATTAAAAACAACCTGTTATTACATAACTTACATCGTTTACACAAAGTCCGGTGGTATTAACAATAAATGCGTTTCCAGAGAAAGTTATGTGATCTTGCAGATTGTATCCTACAGGCAAATCAGCTATAGTGTTGATGCCCAGCTCTCGCAGATGTTCCCTTGGTCCAACGCCGGAGAGCATCAGAAGTTGGGCAGACCCAACGGTTCCTGCTGCTAAAATGATTTCGCGACGGACGAATATATTTCTCCTATAAAATAATCAATTTATATGATTTGTATATGTATTTTAAATTTTGAGCCGTTTCTATATCCACATTCCACGTAAAAGTAAGAAAAGACAATTTGATATTTGTATAACTAATGACGAATTTTATTTACGAGTAAGTTTTCTAGAGACTTTCACATGTGTACTCGCATGTGTTAATTGAAAACGTTACTTAGTTACTAAAATATTATTTGGTATTGCTTCATCATAAGGTGGCTTCAATGGAAGTTAGCTTCAAAGGTTTATTGTTTCTTGTTGTGTGTTAAGGACAGATAGCAAAAGAATATGAATAATTACTGCAATTTTTTTCATCTTCACTCTATATCCCGCATGTAGTAGTGTAGGCGAAGGCAGCTTAGTGTTAAAAGACTCCACTACTTTCCACAGAAATCTGGAAGCGTTGCGTTTTGAGTGGCGGAACTAAACGCCGCATTTTACCTCGACACCAGAGCGAAGAAATCAAAATATTAAATATTTCATTTCCTCACAAGTAAATCGAACACACAAACCGTTGCGTTAATAGTCATACGCTTGTGCCCCACGCCACAACTGGCTTCTACTGTAGAAGAGGTCGGTCGCGGCTTTTGAATATGAAAATAAAGTAAAATAAGTAGTACCTTCGATTATTTTTAACAAATTCGATGCCATTAGCTATTTTAGAGACAGGATCAATGAGAATTTTCGTTACAGTAGAATATTTTGATACTTTTAAATTTTTTCTCTTCCTCACTGGCTCTAAAAATGCCTTGGACGTGCTACATCGTCTACCATTTCTTACAGTCGCCTGAGGTTTTGAAAATCCAACCACATTTCTTCCATTTGGATCATTCCACTCATAGCCAAGTTCTTCGCCAGCACTTTTGAAAGCTTCATTTAAAGGTGAGTTAAACGTTGCTTGATCTATATCTAAATATCCACCAATTCCATGAAAAGTGGAATTGCGTAATTCAGGTATTTTCATATTTTCGGATTTCTTGAAATATGGTAGAATTTCATTATAACTCCAACCTTCATTACCCATTTTGACCCAATCATTGTAGTCGTCGGGATGGCCACGTTGGTATATCAAAAAGTTTAGTACACTGCTTCCTCCAAGCACTTTACCGCGGGGCATATAACAAACGTTTCCTCTTAGATCCAGACATGCTCTTTCCTGGGGTTCTGCAGTATAACCCCAATTCATGGGAGTAATTGAAAGAAAGGGTGCGAATATGGGTATATCTGAAAAGAAATTTTCATTACCGCCAGCTTCTAAGAGTAAGACTTTCCATTGTGATATTTCCGAAAGTCTGTTAGCCAAAACGCACCCCGCTGACCCAGCCCCGACGATAATGAAGTCATAAACTTGACCGTTCTTTGGTGTGTAATCTGGTACAAATCCTTCTTTTATATTTCGGGGTAATGGTCGAAATAGATTGGTCCAAATGTCGATGAAATTGTACGTCTCTAGAGATGATCCGGATATGAGTAGCGAAATGTATATAAATGTGTGTGAAATAGAATATATAGAGCAGCGCATTTTGTTTTTTTCATGTATCTGAAATAATTTTTAAAAATAAAGATAAAATAATAGGTTTTTACAATTTTTTATGGCTGGATGCGAAGAGCTGACGAGCTCAGTGGCGTGCCATAGAGAGGCCTATGTCCAGCAGAGGACGAGGACAGGCTGATGATGATGATGATAATTTTTTATAATTTATAATAAAGTTTAAGTTATAAAATGTTATTTTTAGTAAGTTTAGTTATTTTTTAGTATCTATAAGTACAATATGTGAAGGTCGTCGATTGTCATAGAGATGAGTACTTTGTAGCTTGAATACAGATGAAACTAATTAATAAACCAGATCAGGTTCCGTTTGATTCACATTATCTCGAGAATGGATGAGACTAGCATACGTGTACTATTATTTTATAGTATTAATAAGTTCTAACATATATTTGAAAATGTATAAATACATATAACTTTAAAAGTATTTAATTCTGTAGTCGAATAATAGCTACAAAAATAATTCTAGGGGTCTTCTGTAATAGAAATCAAAAATAAAATTTTAGTATTTTTTGCCAGTCTGCTTGTTAATATAATATGACTGTTTGTAATGCTACTGAAGAGATTTTGATAAAACTTTTGTTTATATAACATATAGCTATACATCCTCGGTAAAAGTTTTACCCTTCACTATTCAATAAAGATATGCACCACACGTTTTTAGCTGTCATGATTGTTACTAATAATATTGTAATTTTTATGAATTATTAAGCAATGTGTTTTTATATTTCTAAGAAAACAATGGAAAATATAGTGCATATAATTTTTTATAATATTTTTATTAATTTTATTTAGTTAACATCTAACGTTGAAATCAATGATTTAGAAATGTTTGTAATTTCCGTGAAAAAGAATATTTTGGTTAGTTTGTCTCAAAATCAATACTTACCTATTTATTTTTAAACCTGCATAAAATTTAGAAACTGATAATATTTTAATTTAAGATTTGTTACAATTTGAATACGAAACCATTGCGAATAATCTAACTACTACACTACTATAGATATATTAAATGCTTCCCCAAGCGTATATCATGTTTTGATAAGTTTAATAAAATTAATTTTCTCATTTTGAGGAGGAATCGACTTCGTAAAGAATTTTGTTAATATTGAATCATTTATTGACCTTCACCTAGCGTGTGAAGGATTTTAAAATCATTATGTAGAGAATAATAACTATGAAATTAAGTAACATATTAACTTTGCCATTGAGTTAACTGTAGATGATAAATATCTACATAAATTTATAAATTTATGTTGCACAATGACTTACCAGTAGCTGTTTATTGCTATGGATATAAAACAATACAAATTCATGACTTTGACATGATTTGACTGATAGTATAAAAGTTTTACAAACATAAGGTACGGAGATTATTATACACGAGGAAGTATTATAATTTAAAGAGAAACATTTTTTTCGATGTTAAAATATGCACAGACGCAACTATTTAGGTATTTATCGAAAGGTCTCACTCATACTCATACTCAGTCGTCACGAAATCTTAGAATCTATATGTGCTAGGAATCTCAAATTTTGCATAGGAGTTATTTATAGAACGTAGGTGCTCGATAAGACGGGAATGTGAAATATTCGACTTCTAAGGAGTTGTTTTGGGGTTGAAAGTTTGTATGAAACTTTGTTACTACAAATGCTAGGAGTCTCATATTTGCATGGACGTCACTTATAGGACGTAGATACTCATGGAGACAGAAATTAATAATAACGTAGTTCACGCAGGCGAAGCCGCGGACGGGCCTCTAGTTCTATATATTTTCAAGATCATCCTAAAATTTAAGGCCTAATTAAATTAAAACATTTGTATTTTTTTTTATTTACGCAGGAATCATATTTTTGAAGTTCGTAAGAGAAAATGTTGATGGACCACTCTATTATACACTAGTACCAAATATAATTTTATATTTAAAAAAAAGTTTTAATTGTAAAAAAGTCTCCAGACAAATTGAATCCCACAAAAATGGGAAATTCATACCAATATAACAAAAAGCCTTCAGCCAAGCTGATCAAATGAAAGCCTATTAAATTAATGACATATAGATATATTCCAATGCATGAATGTTGCACAATTATAAACACAGAACAAGCGTATTTACTTTGTTTATATTCATTTCATGCATGGTTAGTGATTGAATAGAAAATTTTAATTAGTTTTACCTGATAATGAAACATATGCACATATGCTTCACGCTTTTCCCCCCATAGCGGGTAGAAGAGCAGTCAAGAAGATTTGATTAATTTATTACTGAATTAATTAACGAGCCTTATTAGGCTTTTATGATATGTCAATTGTTTTCTCATCCGATTTTCATTTGAAGGACAGCTTTTATTATTTCTATTGCTCTGGTTCTGGTTACATACTACCTAAATGATAAGTAATTTTCGGTTGTATTTCTTTAAAAAAGTGGAAATTTTTCAAGACTAGTGGACCCGAACGCGGCTACGCCCGCTTGAACTATACGAATATTTTTTTAATATATTTATGACATTATTTTCAATTTTCAATAGAGAGATGCGTTAAGCAAGCTCATTTTGCGTGACGTTTTCTAACAACAAACTTTGCAAATCGTTGCTTAGCAACGGTCGTTGTTAATAACATGGCGGAATAAATTGCATGTCAGATTAATAATTATTTTAATATATTGGTATATATCGACAATATTACAAATATGAGAAAAAAGTATCCTATGTTCATCCCGGGACCCTCAAGTATCTCTATATGAGTATTTTATCACAATTAAATTAGCGGTTTGGCTCTGATTGCGTAAAAGACAGACAGACAGAGTTACTTTCGAATTTATAATATAGGTATGGATAGCTACATGACAGAGTCATTTCGGCTTAGAACGACAGAAAAATGACAAAAATAATTTCTACGGTCATTTATATGCTCCCTTATTTGACTTGCGAAATTTATTAAAGATTTGTTACCACAAGTGGGTCACGACCCCGTCGACAAAAGATAATATCAACGTAATCGTTTATTGTTTTGCCGGTTAATCTTTTATTTTTCGGTAATGAGGTTGTGTGGAGATTTAATTAATGCTATTTTTCTTAATTAATGTTTGAAGATTTGTCAAACAAGTAAAGAGTAGGTGCTAATATTATTCTCTTAGGAGTGGAATGGTTAAAAAATTATCGGGATATACTGAATCATAAGCAAAAGGTGAGACCAGGTGAAAACAATTATAAACAGTGGAGACAGTAAATAGCTACTTTTTTGAAACTAAATAGTTTAACATAGAGTTAAATTTAGATCTAAAAATTGCGAGCTGGCAACATTGATAGGTAAAGTAAAAAAGAAATAATGATATTTCATATTATATTACCTACACGTTTTAGATATTTTATACATTGCTGAGGAAATTTTTAGAATACCGAGTTATACGAAATTCCACTTAAGATTATTGAAATCATAGTAATTATTGTGATATCGCATTCTTGTTTAAGATTATTAAATGCATGAATATCAAATACTATTTTTTACGTATAATGGCCATTAATGGGATATTATAAGATCGGTTGATGCTGCCATCATTAGCCGCAAATTGCTTGAGCTAATGTCACTTAATAACAATCATAAGAGCCAGCTCGTTCCATTTTAGGATATTATTAACAGTAGCTGTCATAATGTTTTGTTTTAAGACTAGTTTGTTTGTTTAAATTATATTTTTATTGTGAAAAGAAATAGCTTTAAAAAAGTAGAGTACCTGCTTCATATACACGATTTTATGAATCATAATTCTAATATTAATAATAAATATCTCCGTAGACCGTCTTTGACTTTCAAACTAATTAAGTATAAGGACCCAGATTACTTTTTAATGAGATTATATTTTCTTATTCTTATAATTTCATTATAGTAGATTATAATAATCATTTCTTAAACGAAACGAATATATTCAAATAGTAATACACTAAGGTGTGAACTAAATCCACTATTATATTTAACAGTCAGAAATTCCTCCACTGCACTACTTTAGCGTCAAAATTCGGAGAAGGAGAGTTATATTTTGTTAAAATTACACCTGTAATTTAATTGTCAAGTTTGTTAAGCTAGACTACGTAATAACGAGGACTTCATGCTGTTGTTTCTAAATTATACCCTACTGCTGTATTACAAATCTTGAGATAATGTGCTGAATAAATAAATGTGTCTATTAAGACATTTTAAATGGTGAATCTTTGAAGCTATAATTATCTAAGGATTTAAGTGAATTATAATTGTTAAAGATAGTACTTACAATTAGTTTTATGGATTGAGAAAATTATATTTTTTAATATTCATTATTATTCTTCTTAGGGTTCCGCCGTCGCCCGCAAGAATTTAGTACAACAAAATAAAAATTATCTATAATGTTATGCTTATTTTCATGTCATACAATTGATAATAATAATGTGTATTTTTCCTTTTTATAATTAAATAAACATCAAAAGCTTTCGCCAATAGGAGTTCGCTTTATACTCGTATTATTTGAGGTCGAGGATCTCGTTAGGTTTAGCATTAATCCCAAGACTTGTACTCTTCACTGAATTACTTTCCAATACACGTACAGAGTACTCCGGATACCGATTCGTTGCTTTAATTCGCCGTAAAATTACATCAAGAAGTGCCTTTTGTATACAAATTGTCTTTTTTATATAAATAAACTCATTTACTGTTTCATTAACGATATATTTGTTCATTTGCCTCCCAATAATGATATTGTTAAAGCCATAATGACATTCATACAGGTTTAAATTGGGACAAAAATGTTGTATAATGCGAAATTACTAGTGACGGCCCTGTACCAGATTCTCTTAAATCAATGTATGCAGGTCGGTAATGTACGCCAGTGTGATGTTTTTTTAATTAATTAAATTTTAATATTATTTGTTTTTAGTTATAGTGGAACTATGATCAAATTGGTATTTGATTATAGTTCCTCAATAATTATATTTTATTAATTAAATTAAATATATATTTATTTCTTATTATTAACATGGTAGCACCAAATCCGTTTGGATTCAATATTTATATTTGAATTTGACATATATATATGGATGATGAGTCAAACTGTCTGTGAATACTCATTTTTAGTTTATCTGTGTATGTTTTAGAAAAAAAAAAACATTTTCTCTTTCTGCACGTTGAAGTGAAGAGAGAGATCCTAGTGTCAAGACACTCCGCTCCCTGATTTCTATCGAATTCTGGAAGCATTGCGTGTTGAGGGGTGGAATGCTTAACGTCGCGCATTGCCTCGATACCAAAGCAAAGAAATGAAAATAATAAATATTTCAATTCCTGAAGTGGGAATGGAACCCACAATCTCTGCGCCTCGATTGGCCTCCAAGATAATTAGAAAAATTTAGATGATTATTTTTATTTATTTTTCATGTAATATACAAAATCCTAAATGTTATTTACTAGATTTCATTGTGAGAGCGCGATTCATTTATTTTCAGAGTATTATTTCAAAAGTCCAAATCAACAAAGCGAGCATGTAATGCAAAACTATTTGAATAGAGTACAAACATAACCTCTGTTTGAGTACTAATTGTAAACACTTCTACACTGCAGTAGTAAATATACCTAGCAACACCACTCGTTTTATTATTTATTTATTATTTTATTATGGTGTAAACATATATCATAATATTTAATTTCAATATTATAGTGTAAAAATAAAAAACAAGCATTTATGATTATGATAAAATTCTTTTTTTTTTTTAAAGTTTGCGGGGTAATTAGTCAATTAATTTTGCAACTTGTTATTGTCTAAAATATCGTAAGCCGGGTCTATATAACAGAGCTGAAGGTCTTCTTTCTATTTTTAAATTAATTAAATCCACGATTTACACCGTTTTTAAAGATTTATATTATGTTTTAATTTAAATTAAAGTTGGCAAATATTGTAGCGATCTAGAGTAGGACGTGTTTATAACGAAATCAAAAATCAAGGTTTTCTTAAATATGTAACTTTGTTGTGACACAAAAAAATATACTTGTAGTAAATATTTTTTTCTCTTTTATAGTTTTTCGTAATTTTTTAAAAAAAATCAGCTTCACGCTGTATCCCGCACGCAGCAGGGTAGGCAGAGGGAACCTAATTTGTTAAGATACTCCGTTCCCCACTTACCGCAGAATTCTATCAGCACTGTTGAGTGGCGGAGCTGAACGCTGCTCTTTTTCCTCATTACCAAAGCGAAGATATAAAAATATAAGTATAAATAAATACTTCATTTCTTCGAATTGAACCCAGAACCAGCCGCGTTTACAATCACACTTCATACCCTGCACCACGACTGACCTCAATTAAATAAAATATAATTATATTACAAAAAACCTAAGGATCGTCTTTTATTCCACAGGCACCTTTTTAAATGGCACCTACCTACTTTAAATGAGTCACGATTTTGTCTTCTTCTATATAATATGTAAACTAATTTCGTAATTGGTTTAAGTAAACAGGACACAGCATTAGCTAGAGTATGTTAAGGATTATTGCCTTTGCCGAGACTTGATGAGATATATGTATGACAGCCACGGTGTGAACACTGTCGATAGAATAATATTGAGTTAGTGTTAGTCGAATATATAGAAGACTAGTGGACCCGAACGCGGCTACGCCCGCTTGAACTATACGAATATTTATTAAATATATTTATGAAATTATTTACAGTTTTCAATAGAGAAATGCGTAAAGCAAGCTCATTTTGGGTGACGTTTTCTAACAACAAACTTTGCAAATCGTTTGCAATCGCTTAGCAACGACGGTTGTTATTAACATGGCGGAATAAATTGCATGTCAATTTAATAAGTATTTTAATATATTGATATATAGCGAAAATATTATAAACATGAGAAAAATAAGTATCCTATGTTCATCCCGAGACCCTCAAGTATCTCTATATGAGTATTTTATCACAATTAAATTAGCGGTTTGTGCCTGATTGCGTAAAGGACAGACAGACAGACAGACAGACAGACAGACAGAGTTACTTTCGAATTTATAATATAGGTATGGATATTGGACCAGGCGCGCTTGCGGGTTCGATTCCCACTCGAAGGAATTAATTATTATTTAGTAATACTTCGATTTCTTTATACTCCAAGGCAAAAGTGTGGAGTTCCGCCTCTCAACACGCAATGCCTCGAAAAATTTGGCGGAAAGTGGGGAACGAAGTGTCTTAATATTAGGTTCCCTCTGGGTACCCTGCTGTATGGGCGATACAGCATGAAGGTAATTGTAACTATGTCGAATATGTAGAAGCTATAAAGATTTGTTTGTATCTTTTAGTTTTTCCTATATTTTCTTGAGTAAAACTTGTTATTTCAACATATCCTTTAAATGGTTGTCATACCTTAACTAATTAAAAGGGTTATCGAATTTGAATAAAACTAGACACAACCTTAAAATTGAGAAGACCTTCGCTAGCCACGAGAGCGTTAACTCGTAAAAATGCCTATTGCCTAAAGTATTCTAAGGAATCTAGTAAAAAACCACTCAACGAAAATTTAATGTAAATATTATAAGCAAATATGTGATGCTATTGTATTAGAAAATAAATTGTTTTAGTAAATTTATTTTTTAATAAGTTCAATCAAGAACTTCATAACATAATTTGAATAACAAAGTATTAAAAAACAAGGCTTAGTTGTGAAATAAAAACAACTTTCGGCTGTAGGTCAAGTTCGCGCTCGTGCTCGTGAATTTTATAGAGACACCTAATGATATATATTTAATATTTGCTAAGTGACTAGAGCCTTACTTGTGTACATTGTACTCTTTAAATGAATAAGAAAATCCCGCCTAGTAACTATATGCTAATATATTTACTTACGCATATTTGTTTTGCTTTTGGTTAGGTTTTTGTTATGGCCTAAGATCCCGCTGCAAAAACTTTAATCTTTTTTCAATAAAACATTTTTTATTTTGAATGATATACGGTAGTAGAGTAGGTTAGTTTTCAGCTTCACTTTGTATCTCGAATATAACAGCAGGGTAGGTATAGGGAACCTGGGAACCTAGTATAAAGACCTTTGCCACGTTCTGGAGGCATTGAGCGGCAGAACTTACCGCCCCGGATTAAAAAATATATACGTGCAGATTTTTAAAGCTAAATATCGTACTACTAAAAGCCACTGTAATATTTTTTTTAATTTTTTTTGATGTACTTTTAATTTCACACATTTTTTACTAAGCTAATAAATGTAATTTCTTATTACTGATCCAGTTCAAAATTCATTGTTTTTAATTTTAAACGTTAATTATCAAATATTTATTGCAGTTTGGATCAAAAGAATTAATTTAAAAAAAAAATGAGAAAAGTTGTTCTACTAAAATTAATTAAAATGCTAAATGAAATAAATAAAAATAAACTTAAAATTTACACTTTTTGTAAATATATTAATAAAAATATCTTACCTTAACACAAAAAAAAAACCAATGTTATATGTTTCTCTATTATATTAATTATCACCACATTTTTTTTAAATAATAAAATTTTATTCTATTTCACAAAAAAAAAACACTGCAATACGAATTATATAATCTGTTACAAATATATATTATATTTTATTTTTATTTTATTTTTTTTCACACGCACGGTGCCCGCGCAAAAGCGTAAAATGTATTGGTCATGGGCTCGCGTATTCAGTATAATTTAGTGTTTAAGGCCTCGATGGACTGACCTTGTTGATTGACCATTAATACTGGTAATTGTGCGTGTTGTTTTAAAGACAGCTATTTTTATGCATAATTAAATTTAGCAAAGAGAGTAAGATATTATAATGACTGTATCTTTCTTAAGGCTTATTTTATACTAGCGGACGCGCGCAGCTTCGCTTGCGTATTTAAGGGTGTATTCTAATAACCCATGAAACATGTGTTCAATGAAATATTTTTAAGAGTCTAAATTTCAAATTTTATAAAAATCGGTCGCGATTTAAAGATTTTTCCATACAAACTTTCAACCCCCTATTTGCACCCTTAGGGAGTGAATTCTAGAAAACCACGAAACATATGTTCAATTAAATATTTTTAAGAGTCTAAATATCAAATTTCATACAAATCGGTGGCGATTTAAGAATTTTCCCATACAAACTTTCAACCCCTTATTTGCACCCTTAGGGGGTGAATTCTAGAAAACCATGAAACACATGTTCAATTAAATATTTTTAAGAGTCTAAATTTAAAATGTTATAATAATCCGTGGCGTTTTAAAGATTTTTCCATACAAACTTTCAACCCCTTATTTGCACCCTTAGGGGGAGAATTCTAGAAAACGATGAAACACGTGTTCAATTAAATACTTTTAAAAATCTAAATTTCAAATTTTATAAAAATCGGTGCCGATTAAAATTTTTTTCCATACAAACTTTGAACCCCTATTTCACCCCTTTAAAGTTAAAATTTTTCAAAATCCCTTCTTAGTGGATGTCCAGATTACGAAAGTAAGCATCTGTCCAAATTTCACGTTTCTGCCATCAGCGGTTACGGCTGTGCGTGCGTCTTACCTCAGTCAGTGAGGACAAGTCCTTTTATATATATAGATTTTATTTGACACGAGACGGCACAAGCGTGAAACTTTACAGGTTGTGGTTTCGATTCTCACTTGAGACAATTAAATATTGAATATTTTCATTTCTTCGCTCTGGTTTCGAGGCAAAACGCAGCGTTCAGTTCCGCGGAATCACACAATGCCTATAAAATTCGGTAGTGAAGTGTCTTAACACTAAGCTCCCTGTTACATGTAGGATGCAGTGGGAAGCTAAAAAAATATATGATGTATTTACTTTTTGAATGTTCACGAATTTTACTAACGTTTTATAAATAATACTAGCGACCTGCTCGCGGCTTCGCCCGCCTTAACTACTGAATTATTGATATAATGTATGTTTGCAAAGCACTTAAGATAATGTGAAAATTAATTAAACCCTAATGCAACCCGCATTTTCGTAATTCTAATAAGGATTTTCCAATTGTTTTAAAATAAACACAAATAAATAACACAATCTAAATCTTCTTCGCTATAGAGGCAGGCGGGTTTTTTTTTGAGCTTGTGGTTAATGCTGTTAAAACAGCGACACCGGTTGGGTAGGCACTACGTGGCTTCCTGTGAGGAAAATTAAATAGAATGCATCGGCCGGGAATCGAACCCGGGCCGCCCGCGTGGCAGGCGAGCATTCTACCACTGAACCACCGATGACTGCTCATGACGCGCTTGTATAAGCAAAACGTCGCGGGGCGCGTTTCGCAGCAAGGATGTTTTGATATTGTAACAACTCCTAAAGTACTTATTAAATTGAAAACAGTAAAAGACAGTTTTGATCTACATTAAATGGCCAACATAATTAATATTATTTATATGCTGAAAGTAAGGGATAAGTGAAACTTGACTCGATACAGTTGATGTGTGAACGGCGTGATGTGTCAATAATTAAATGCGTTTTTCTCTAAAACTATTCGCAATTTCGAAATTGTGTAAAAAGCAAATTTTATCTTCGTTTAACGTGGAAATTTAAAAAAGTATTTTAAAGGATAAGGATTAATACCATTATGGAAAAATATCCCTCACAATAAAACATATATTGAAATTACAATTTTTAGACAGAAATATGATCACTACACGTTATCCTTAAAAAATACGAATATGCTGTCGCGGACTTTTTTGTAGATCTTATTAAGAGGAACAATACTCCAGTACATTATTTTCATGTAGTACTTACCATTAGAGCAGCGCATGCGCGAAAGTGTCTCAACGGGTAGGACTTTATACACATTTATCGTATTTATGGTAATTTACATAAGAATGTACAAATAATAAACTATATATAAACCTTCCCTGAGAAATACTCGACCTAATGGTGAAAACCGCATCAAAATCCGTTGGGTGGTTTAGAAGAAGAAGAGTTAGAAAGTTCAGACAGACACGAAAAGCGACTTTGTTTTATAAGATATAGGATGATGGCTGAGGGAATATGTGTTCGTTCCAGTCTATTATTTTAGTAGTAAAGTTAAAAAAAAACAAACTCCAGCTAAACATCTTTTATAGTGTCTTGTCAGGAACCATACATTATCTGTAAAAATCGGTTATAGATAAATAATGCATAGTTCATTAATTTTCTATTCTTATTTTCAATTAAATAATTTAACCATGACATTGACTTTGACATATGTTTT
Source organism: Heliconius melpomene melpomene (assembly GCA_000313835.2). Lineage (NCBI taxonomy): Eukaryota > Metazoa > Arthropoda > Insecta > Lepidoptera > Nymphalidae > Heliconius > Heliconius melpomene. The sequence continues at coordinate 20,958 of HE670642.1, read as the reverse complement.
TATGTCAATTGTTTAGATATGTTGACTATAGTATAAAAGTAGTGGTTATTACGCATTTAAATGTCATTTTAAACACAAGACAATCAGATTTAAAAATAACAATATTCGAGTCTGACGTCTTGCAAGACGTTGAAATTGAAAATAAGACTCTTAAATCGACTCCTTTTCAATTTGTTAAATTTTACGACACATAAAGAGGTAACCGGGTCGCCGGCGTTCCAAATAAGTTCAATCCAGGGTTTGCGAAAGAACATGATTTTTATAGTTTTATTTAACATATTATTTACATATTATTCGGTACTTTAAGGCATATGCATAATTTCCAATTACTCACTATAAGTGATCCATTGGTGTCACATTAATGTCCTATGTTTATAAATTGCTTTGAAGTCTGAGATCGATCTTGAGATACTGTTTTCATCCATTTTCGTACAATCATATGACGAGCTAAGCCGTTATCATGTGCCTTACAGCTCTTCGTTTCTAAGAAGACCTCGTCTCTCTAGGGTTCAAAATGTGTTCAAATGAGGGCTGTTTCTTAAAAGAAAATAAGAATTTAAGATATATGTCAGGATGGAAAGGTACAACTCGGCATACGTTGCTATACACGGGAAGTCTTATATAATCCAATTGTTTTTTATTATAGCTGTATAAGATATAAATTAAATATCTTTGTGTCGTCCCATTTGTATTTGTTGAAGATATAAAATATCTGTTTTTTATTTATTAATTACATGAGTAGATATTTTATATTAATAACATTAGTTTATGGACGAGGTTTACGTTTTACGCGTCGTAAAACAAAATGGTTATTGCTGCAATAAGTAAGATTTAAGAGTAAAATATGTAAGGAGGAACATCGAAGAACATTTTGTCACTTTTATACACATAAATATTCTTAAGTAAAGTGGTTTACGTGGTAAGTTTAAACCAGGCTTTCACCAAAAAATAGATTGTTAAAACAATAAAGTGAAAATTTAAATGATAAATTGCTCCAAGTAAAAATTGTTTTAAAAGCCTTACCATTTCTTAGATGTCAATCGTATCGTATCGACGGTGTGAACTCAGTTCCCTGCTGAAAAATTCTTAATAGAAAAGCATGTTTATGAATACTTACAAGTTCTGTTATAAACTTATAAGTAAATGTATAAGAGAGCAAAAGCAGTCATCCATCATATCTTGGATGTATTTATGAAGTTAGAGAATATAGTGTGAGAATCGATCTGAATGGTACAATTGAACATCGTCTTTATATTACTTGATATATTTAATCTTTAAAATCTGTCAAATATATAAAATATGGCACATTTTATAACATGGTTTAGGTATATTTTTTCTATCATTGATTTATTACCCAATAAATCTTAATACATTACATAGTTAGACTTACATATCATATTTTTCACATACATAGATAACTCTATTAAATAATCTAAAAGAACTGAATGTAACCAGTAAAATTAAAAAATATTACATAAAAATATTTTTTTATTTTATATTCGGTTCAAATGTATGATATTTAATCTCTCATGCAGCAGAGAGGGCCCTTGACAGCGGTAAGCGTTGTTTGGGGTAATTGTTGCTGGCTGTTCCACTTGATGTCCTTGACCTTTACTCCGTAATTTCTACCGTCACGTCACCTCGCTCTCTTATATAACGAGAGGTCACGTCACAATGGGAAGTGCATAGACGAAAATATAGTCCGGTTTGTACGAAAGACGACCTATATAAGCTTAAATTATTCACTGGTATGAATAATTTTCTTTGAGTAACACCGACATGCGATTTCAAAGCTTTTATGAAAGTGTAATGTTTTCCTTTGAAATAATATTTCATGCTTTCAATTAAAAATGAAGGGAATGAAATGTACGTTAAGTGTGTTGTATCTTTTTATTGTTCTTTTATCTTATTTCTGTTAAGTAATTATTTTAAGAGGAGAATTTGGATAATAAATCAGCTTTACGCTGTATCCTGTACACAACAGAGTAAGCAGAGGGAACATAGAGTTAAGACACTCTGTTCCTCACTTTCCGTCGAATTCTGGAGGTATTTCGTCTTAAGTGGCGGAACTCAACGACTTTGACACCAGAGAAAAGAAATAGAAATATAAATTTAAATAAATATTTCATTTCCTCGAGTGGGGATCGAACTCACAACCGTCGCATTACAGTCACACACTTGTTCCCCTGCGCCACATCTGACCTAAATTTATTAATTCTTTATTATAATATTCTTTCTATATAAATGAAATACTATTTCAAGCTCCAATTTGATCATTCTAGAAAAACTTTCCAGTACCTCTACTTTGTTTATCTCATATAATATATATGTTAAATAATTACGCTATTTAAAATATAGGCATATTTTTTAATAATATTGTGTAATTCGTAAATTAAGTAAGACGAATGTTAGTTAAATCCCCACGGCCAAAATACCAAGTAAATAAGTTACTTAACGCAAGCAATTAAAACTAAGCACCATTATCATAATTTTTATATAAGATACAGATATTTAGGAAAAAAGAAATAACTATAATAATTTACTTTTACTTTTTATTTATTAGTAGACTTTTGGCTTCACTAGAGGGCATTGATTCTGTGTAGTATTAATATTAAATATTTACAAATAAATTATACAAAGTAAATGGCCTTACTAAATATTATTAACTAATTTAAATATTTGAAACTAAATTTTTCTTTACAACATTTTTTTATTTTATATATATTAAATATAAGTAAATTAAGATTATTAATACATTTGATTAGGTACTTACATACATATCTATATGGGCCATTCCATATAATTCGGTAATTTCCGATCTAATTTAGTGATGTAATATGTACAGTTACTTCATTTATATAATTACGAAATACATACTCTTGTGGAAATAATACATACTTCGCTTTGGTGTCGAGGTAAAGCGCGGCGTTGTGCTCCGCCACTCAACATGCAACGCATCCAGGATTTTGCGAAAAATGGGGAGTGGAATATCTTAACACTAGGTTCCCTTTGCCTGCCTTCTTTTTATTCTTAATTATATTTTAGTTTAGTAAATGCACCAATTATTAAAATAAATCATGAAAATATTAATCCTACACAATAAGCTGTTATATTAATGTCCAAAACATTTAAATGAATGTCTAGTATAACTGATTAACATTTATCAGTGAATGTCTTAGGTAATATTCGACCTTAATAAAAGAATAAAAAATAATAAATTCAGTTTTATGATACATCTGTGTCACAATTAAGCTTCTGAATAATAATAAAATAATTAAAATTTTATCTAGTATAATTGCTATGTGATTTATGTAATATATATCTACATATATTACACAAGTACAGTTGCGTAATTCTTTTTTTATAAAAGTAACACTTGCAAAGACATTTTGCAACAAAAATGTTATTAATTTTGGTGTAAATGATAAAAAATTCATTATGAAATATATAATAAGTTCAATTCTTATTCAACACGCAATAACAGAATTCGGTGAAAGTAGGGAGCAGAGTGCCTTAACACTGGGTTCCCATTGCCTACCCTGCTACAGCGGGATACTGCGTGAATCGGAGAAAAAAGTCCTACCGTGAAGACAAATTTGAAAACATAACTAAAAAGTTTTTAAACTCTCTTTTTAAAATTAACAAATGATTAAAATTAACAAACGATAGTTGAGTAGGTTTTATATTTTAAATATATTCAATTTTAATATTCTACACAACTCATCGTAGAATATTATTGTATCTTAATAGATATGTCAAAATCACTTAAAGTATTTTTTTATCATCTAATAATTCTTTCGGTGTATCTATTCAGCCTATAATTAGATCAGGCCATGTGTACAAAATTTCTATTCCTACTTACTACTAGTAAGTTTCATTATTAATTTTCTTTAGAAATATTTTATTATACATTACATTTCTTAGATGATACTTCCATTGAAAGCCAATTGTGCGTAAAATATATTAGTTTCTATTGTGTATTACACTATTAGAATTTATAATTAAAATTTTGACAAATATGTCAAAAAAAATTATCTACATAAATATTTTATCTATATTTTAACAACGAATAGTATGCACAAAATAGTTTAAGGTTATCTGAAGTCTTTTTCATAAAATCGTCAAATTTACAGATTTTATAAGACTATTGTCTATAGGTATTTATTTTAAGATAACAATTTTAAAATTTTTAAATATGAATTGTATTTACATTAATCAAGATATAAATAAAACTATCATTACAATTTAAAAGAAAAGAAGCCACAAGCGCAAAATAAATATTGAAATATTATAGTATTATTTATATTAAAAAACCTTCAGCAATGAATTACATTTTTCGAGGGAAACAAGAACCTTTAATAATAGAAACAGCCTACGGCAAATTTCGCTACATCCAACTTATTAGCGACTCCCTTCTGGACCGGCTTTGATGTTCGATAACACACAGAAAATTCTTGTTTATAAAATACAAATCAAATTTTTCGTTTATAAAACAAGATTTTAATGATATTACGAATAAAATAACAATATATTTATTAAGTATAGGAATTCGATATAGATCTCACGATCACAGGACGAAAGTTCACTTAAATGATATAGTTATTGTGTCACAGATTAAAACCTAAGAGGAATGTCCAAGAACAGCTTCATGCGTTCGCCAATATCGGCGACGATGTGGTCTTCCAGCATCTGCTAGCTGTCCACGTCGGGCGGGTCCTCGATGTCGTCTATGGGTTGGCTGGTCAGCGCAGCCCAGAGCGGCGAGCGCGCGCCGAGCTGGGCCGAGCCCCGCCGCTAGCTGTCCCGCGCGCAGGCCGCCGCCGACACCGCCGCGCTGCCCACTGCACCCATTGCGCTGAACAAAATTGAACCTACTTCTCGATCTGGTGTTATTTCCACCTGTCAACATTGTAAGTTTATATTAGTTTTAGTATGGCAGAGATTCCTTCTAGCGAGATATTTTGTGGCAAACATTGTTTTAGTTTAAAGGGCACTGAGTAGTAAATTACTAGTTAGTAAGTTAAATTACTTTGTGCGAGGCATGTTACATGACAGATTGACTCGCGGTCGCGGTTTTATATTTCATTAATTATTTTTCTTTGAAATGAAATGTAATCAGTAAAATAACAGTCTTTTCTATTTGTATTTTACAGTTTTAATTAATGTTGCAATATAAAGGTTAAGTTTCTATGCACACATTTCTTTATTAAACAATCATAAAAAAAAATGATTTTCGAACTTTATTAAGAGATTTTGCAATCAATATTTTTCAGGCCATCGTGGCTTAACGCACTGTACGTCATCAAAAGCTGTCCCAATAGCGTTTGAATGTAAATGTGACGGTTGTAGATTCAATGCTCATTAGGGAGGGGGAGAAAAAATTATTTTCATTTCCCCATTCTGGTAAGCACGCCTTTGAGTTCCTCCACTCAACACACCTCGAAAATTGAGCGGAAAAGTGCTATACAGACTTAATATTTAATCAGCCCTGCCTACTCTACTATTGCTAAAAAGATTTTAAACCTCAAGTTCTGTCACCAAACTATTCACATGTCTTTTACGTATTTGGGACAGTAATAGAAAAATAAGTCGAACAAAACTCTTTCGTATTTTGTCTCCCATTAATTTATTTAATGTAATTTTGCAAATGGTTCCTCTATACAGGCTGTAACGGCCTGTGTACTGATAACTGTGAAAATGATCCATTAAATTTTCTATTATACTTGTTATATTTACCATACCTCTTTAGGTATGGTAAATATAACAGGTATGACTAAATTATGTTTCTCAATATACTTACTTACAGGATAAAATGTTATAAATTTATTTTAAATATATTAGGTACTAGCGGCCCGCCCACGGCTTCGCCTGCGTGAACTACGTTATTATCTGGCCATGAGTACCTACGTCCTATACTATGACTCCTAGCATTTGTAGTAACGAAGTTTCATACAAATTTTCAACCCCAAAAACGACCCCTTAGAAGTCGAATATTACAAATTCCCGTCTTAGCAAGCACCTACGTCCTATAAATAACTCCTATGCAAAATTCCTAGTACATGTAGTTTCTGAGATTTCGTGATGAGTGAGTGACCTTTCAATTTTATATAAACCATCTCTCGCTAATACATCTCTAAGAAATGGGTAGGATTATTCCGACGATATTCCTTCCATCGCTTCCGTTATTTACTAGGTAACAGAGCAGCAGATGGCGGATTAGGAACCTTCTTATTTATTAAGCGAGGCTGCCGTTCTCTGTGACATTTAAAGGCTATTATTTCGCGCAATATTAGCTAATGGATACAGTATGTTTTAATTAATAAAAACTGAAATGGGTACACGGGTTTTTATTTCTACTAAGACTAACATTTGCTGTATTATATAGAATTTTTGTTATTTTTAAGTTCGGTATATTTCTTATATAAATTTTACGACGACATTAAACAAATTTTTGCTTTACTTTGTTACTAGAGCGAAAAAATTTAAATATTCTATACTAGCGGACGCGCGCAGCTTCGCCTGCTTATTTACACTGTTAGGGATGAATTATAATACACCATAAAACACATGTTCAATGAAATATTTTTAAGTGTAAATTTCAAATTTGATAAAAATCGGTGGCGATTTAAAGATATTTCCATACAAACTTTCAACCCCTTATTTGCACCCTCAGGGGGAGAATTCGAGAAAACGATGAAATACGTGTTCAATTAAATACTTTTAAAAATCTAAATTTCAAATTTTATAAAAATCGGTGCCGATTTAATTTTTTTTCCATACAAACTTTCAACCCTTTATTTCCCCCCTTTAGGGTTAAAACGTAACAAAAGTAAACATCTGTCCAAATTCCACGTTTCTACGCACAGCAGTTACGGCTGTGCCTACGTCTTACCTCAGTCAGTGAGGACAAGTCCTTTTATATATATAGAAGAAGATTATAAATAACATGTCATTCCCTCGAGTGGCAATCGAACCCACAACCATCGCGTTTGCGTGCTAAATTACACCACAATGGCCTCATGTTCTGTTATGGTAAAGAAATGCTCTAATAAAAACTTCACCTGTGAAAGCGTAGTTTGTTCAGGATCTGATCGTTCCTCCAAAACGGTGTCAAGTTCCAACGTGGGGGGAGGTCTGGGTGACCTGACGAGGCTGACTGCTCTTGGTCTGTTCTTCACCGGCGATAGTCTTACTACGGAGAGTTCCCCTCTGTCCAATTCGCAGTTACGTCGACGTGCACGTTCTCTGTGATGCCATTTGTACAATAAGAAAAAGAAAAAGAAGCCGGGTAGGCAGAGGGAACCTAGTGTTAAAATATTCCGTTTCCCATTTTACACCTTATTTGAGGCATTGCGTGTTGAGTTGAAACTCAACGCCGGACTTTTGCCTTGGTGCCAGAGCGAAGAGATGAAAATATTAAAAAAAAAAAATCCTTCGAGTGGGATCGAACCCACTACCATCGCGTTACAGTCACAGTCTTGTGTCCCTGGGCTGCGGCGGCCTTAATATATAGCGTAGATTAATATATAACCCAATATATAGTAAAGAATAATAGAAAAGTGATAATATAACATACATACTTTATGCAAATATAAATAAATAAATAAAATAAAATACTTTATTTATTCAACAGATTTTATACAAAAATAATTGTTACAGAGATATCCTTTTAAGCAAGTAATGCCTGAAATAATATAAATATGACATACCTATGAAACATAATTAATTAGCTTAATAATCAACATTACGAGACATCACTAGTTCAAATATTAGTAGATATTTTAGTCTACTTTTTAATATACCAGCAGGTACGATAAAAGTTAAAAATTTACAGTAATGAAAATCGCAAATAAACTTTACGTTTTCAAATTTTATGCACGTTTTCGCCGCCATATTGTCGGTACAAATAAATCTAATTTCAGATTCGGGCTCGGTATTTCGTTTAAAAATGTAGGCGTACTGACAACAGCAGGTAAACTATTATGCTCCAATTTTCAAACCAAATGTTTCTGTGAATGTAGTTTCTGTACCAATCTCTCTGAATTACCTTTAAATATATCGTAAATGGGAAAAGTTTTAGGTGCACATTTGATTAATTATTTCCCGGGTCGTATACGTTTCTACCGGGGCTGTAGCGTTTCATTTGGACTAGGATAGATTAGGGCAAATTTCGCAATTAATTATGAAAATTACAAATTACATTTATATGTAAACTTTGTGGGATTAAAATTATATTACATTTCCTTTTTATTTGTTATATTTGTTCGGAAATTGGGTTGACCTAACTCTATCAAATTTTAAAAAGCTCAGTTATCAAATATTTAGAATAAATTGCAATTGCTAAATTACTTGACGCCCTCGTGGCGCAGGAGCTAAAGAATGTAACTGTAACGCGACGCTGGTGGGTTCGATCCTCACTCGGGGGAATGAATTAGTATTTATTAATATTTTCGCTCTAACACCAAAGCGAAAAAACCTGGGCATAAGTTCCACCACTCAACATCTCAAGAAAATCGGCAGAAAGTGGGTAACGGAGTGTATTAACACTAATACCTTCTGACTAACCTGCTGTGTGAAATTAGGGGGTGAAGTTAGTTACCACTATAATAAGAGATAAAGCTTTATTACTTTAATAGTAGTACCTATGTAATTGAGATTTTCTCAACACTTCTTGACTCATAAATATTAGAAAATTACACTAAAACACGTATTGTTGACGTGACATACGAATCAATGATTTATAGTTACCTGGCCAATTTAGCTCGTCGCCGTAGACAACATATCACTGTTAGCGCCAACAATGGGAACCCGAAAATACACGATACTATCGGCACAACAATCGACTCGGGTGTCACTGAAAAAAAAGATGATGTCATTTGATGACATCCATGGACAAAGAAACAAAGGAATGAGGGTATTTGGTACCAAAAATATATAAATTTACAATATAATAATGCTTGCGGGTATTTTAGTGAAATTTTATGTGGTCTGGTTGATCGCAAGGGTTTTGCGGTGGGGGCGAAATATTGCGCACGCAATTATCAACAATGTGATAGAAATTTATTTATGTTCTACAATTTTGTTAATTAAATGAGATTTTAATTATATATGGAAACTTTAATTTTCGAAAATGGAATACATATTGTTATTCTATTTTCGAAAATTTCGCTCTGCCTACCCTGCTGTGTGCGGGTTACAGCGTGAAGCTGATTTTATCTAATATTATTTTTAGATTCAAAGAATGTGTAATTTGGACTGCGTTAAAGGAAGAACTAATATACCATATTATGCTAAGGAAATTAGTTATTTATATTAGTGACAGTGCATTGAATAGTCCATATTACATACGAAGCTACTTCTCACCAGTTGGATAAATGATGATAGGCGGTCGTTTGTTGCCATTGCCTGATTTGGAAACCACAATAATGTTGCTAGGAGCCGCCGTTGATGTAGATGTTGTGGTAGTCCCAGGAAATCTTTCTAGAAGCGTCGACGAGTTTACCGTTGGTGTCCGAGTCATATTGCTTGTCTATGGACAATTATAAAATATGATAATAAATTTGTACATATTATAACGATAACGGAAGGGTTTCGTGAGAAGGATTTTTATTCGTGGTATGATGAAGAAATTAAACGAATATAAAAACAAGTAAGCAAAATATTTAGCCTTATTTTGAAAACAGTATTATATTTACGAGTATAATCAGTGCAGATTACTTAGAGCTTAACGTACATAACGTTCAAACTTCATTAAATTATAAACGCGCAAAGATTAAACGGGGTTTCTTTTTAGTTATTCAGATTATTATTTTGTTTTATAATATGTCGATTTACCGATATAAGGAAAAAAAATAAAGATATGAGTAAAAGATAAAAATATAAGTATTTATTTGGCTGGTGACTTGGAGTACAGCTCTTAGATGAGCTCCACAATATTAATGATATTAATTATCGATAAAAATTTGAAAACAGAAAGAAATACAACTATATATTATATATTGTTTATTTAAATGTTGTAAATAGAAAGTAGGAGAAAGAAACAAGACAGTCTGTTCTTCATTATCCACTACAATAGAGAATAGTAACTTTTCTATTTATTTATTTATTTAAAATTTGCAAACAGTTTTAACATTGTAGGAGTTATTCAAATTACGAGATATTCGTGCCTGCCGGCAAGAAGCCGGCTTTCTACCCAAAGCAAACATTTGCTGTGTTCGGTTGTACAATAATTATAATTAAAAAATAATATTAAAATTATTTAATAGAAAGAAAATATAGAACTTGGACATTTCCATAAAAAAAACTGTATATACAGGTTAGAAAATTAAATTATATGTATATTTTATATATATTTGTTCTTATGTTAGTATGTAAACGTTTTATACTGAGTACTAGCGACCCGCCCGCGGGCTCCTTCGCCTGCGTGAACTACGTTATTATTAATTTCTGTCTCCATGAGTATCTACATCCTATAAGTGACGTCCATGGTAAATTTGAGACTCCTAGCATTTGTAGCAACGAAGTTTCATACAAACTTTCAACCTAAAAAACAACCCCTTAGAAGTCGAATATTGCAAATTCCCGTCTTAGCTAGCACCTACGTCCTATAATTAACTTCTATGCAAAATTTGAGATTCCTAGCACTTGTAGTTTCTGAGATTTCGTGATGAGTGAGTGACCTTTCGATTTTACATATATAGATAGACTAGCGGCCCGCCCGCGGCTTCGTCTGCGTAATCTACGTTATTATTAATTTCTATCTCCATGAGTACCTACGTCTTATGAGTGACGTCCATGCAAAATTTGAGACTCTTAGCTTTTGTAGTAACGAAGTTTCATACAAACTTTCGACCCCAAAAACAACCCCTTAGGAGTTGAATATTGCAAATTCCCGTCTTAGCGTGCACCTACGTCCTATAAATAACTCCTATGCAAAATTTCTGATTCCTAGCACATGTAGTTTCTGAGATTTCGTGATGAGTGAGTGACCTTTCGATTTTATATACGAGTATATAGGTTAAGGTCAAATAGTAATAAAAAAGAAAACTTAATTTATTTATAAGTACCTTATCACGTAAAGGGTTCTTTGTCAATGCGAGCTCAAAGCCGACCAATATCAGTAACGGAATGAAATGGATATTTACTTTGATATCTATAACGCTGGTTGTTAAATAATTTTATTTGGCAAACTTCGAGAGAGACAGTCAAAATTTTTTTTTTAAAGTATTATTTTATCGTTTTCGTTGATAATATTGAGAGACAATCATATTATCTTGAATACAGCAATAATAACTAATAAACCAATAAATTTTATTGAAAAATCATGTCTTATTAAATTTAAATAAAAATATAATTTCAACTCCCATAATTTATTTTTCATGAGATAACTAATAAAATTATCACATCCCCAATTCGATTAGATTTTTTCATTTTTTCAAAATAACAATTTTTTTTTTATTATTTACTTTGAATTGAAAATGATCATACAGTAAAATAAACAGCTTCATTGTGTATTTCTCACACAGTTGGGTAGGCAAAGGGAACCTAGTGTTCACTTCTGATGACACTTCATTCCCCACTTTCCGCCAAATTCTAGAGGTATTGCGAGTTGAGTTGGCGGAATTTAACGCCATGGTTTGCCTCGACGCCAGAGCGAAAAAATTAAAATATACATTTAAATAAATATTTTATTTCTTCGAGTAGGGATCGAACTCGTAATCAGTCACGTTTACAGTAACACTTTGTGCCCTTGCGCTACGACTGGCCTCTATCATACAGTATTATAAATAATAATAAGAAAAAAAAATAAAAACTGAATTGTACAAACATAATATATAGTGTTCAAACACTGCGGTCGCCAACTTTCCCAACAGTGCTCACAACGTCGAGTAGTGGTCGTCTACGCCGCACCTTTTTTTATAGAGAGGGGAAATAAAGAATGAAATAAAATAATAATAACCCTCCTATAAATAGAAAGAATTCACATCATCGCTTTTAAAGTGAGATACGGTCGACCCAGTGACATGCAAAAACTTATGCAGATTGGAAATGGAGAGGGAAAATTTGGTGTTACAATCAACCAAAACAAGACCAAGCTAATGAAAGTAGATCGCGACGGCCTTCTGTCTGAAACTCATATATATATAGTCAAGGACATTTCGTCGACAATTTCATATATTTGGGTTCAAAGATATGCAACGATAGCAGCTGTGTTGCGGCAATAAAAAGACCCATAAGTATGGCCAAGGATGCCATGACATGCCATTTCCAGGGACACTAAGATGCGAATTGTGCGAGCTCTTGTCTTTCCAGTTTTTAAGATAAGATAAGATAAGATAAAAAGTCTTTGTTGCACACTTAATAACAATAATTACATTTTATACATAAAATGCATTAAGGCGGCCGGAGGAGGAGTATCGGGATGGAAAAGGATGGAATAGAGGAGCGTGACAGTGTGGAGGTACCGACGGTTTTCTACAGAAAGCCAATGCAGCCTAACGCGGTACTGGCGATTACCTATGGAGCTAAAACTTGGACCATCAAAAGTAAAGAGAAGCAGCGCATTGACGCCTTTGAAATGTAGTGCTGAAAGCGCACACGAATACCTTGGACTGCAAAACGCACAGGCTACAGGAATCCATTCGTGCTCGTAAGACGACCGCCAACCACGATCATCAGTTATGATGTATACAACTTACAAGAAAACCCACGTATCTAATATGAAAATAAGCTTTTTTTTGTTCCTTTTCTTAACCAAGCAACATGAACGTATGTGGACTAATTATACCACGAAGCTAGAAAATGACAGGTTTCGATAAAAAGCATCGATCACATTAATTATTTATTAAAAGATTATGTTTATCTAACATCATTAATTATCATACTTGGCAGTTCTAATATTTTAATCTCGTGTGAATTCACGTGTTTCGTTAATACAGTGTTAAATTATGTTTTAATATGTATGTAAATGTTACATTATTAATTTGATAATTAAAAAATAATAATTACTTTTAGATGTAATCAATATTTGCTTTATTTCTGGACTGCTAAGAAAGGGTTATTAGCTTATTTAATGCTAATATTTAAAATAGTACGTAGACAAATTATTATATTTGGAAGGAATGGAATTCCTATAGAACCTTTATTTTGTTTTTTTTTTTCATTTTCACCGTTTTCCAGGGTGTAGGTATGCTTATCCATCTGGAAATTCTCTAAATAATTTTAAGGCAGAAATTAATATCAAATATCCAGATCTACAGTACACTGAATCATGGAAAAAAAAGTTCAAATCAACACAATCGAAAGATCCATTTATGTTTTGTTTTCGCCGACCAATATGAAATGAAATTCGCCATATTTATCAAACATAGAGCATGCACACGTCTACAAACTTCATCAACTTTTGTAAGTTGCAATTTCACTTGACCTACAATGTTGAAATTGATACAAAACCCTTGGTAGGAGTCCGACTCGCACTTAACCGGCTTCTTAATTATTTAAATATCATTCATATACAAGACGGCAGACAGAAAGGTTTATGGATTAGTGTAGTGAAAAAGATAGGCCAGTATTATAGATAATTATCACCACTTCAGAGAGGTCACTATAAGAGAGAGCCATTAATTGGAAGCACTATAAATAAGCAGGCTATATCTAATAGCCTACCGCCATAAATCCTCCATTAGCACATACGCAGAAACATAACTAGCATTGCTAATATATGTTTATCTAATGTATGGCCAAGGATTAATTATTATTATTAAATATAAGTGGAGTTTGATATATTACTTATATAAATGAAAATAACAGTTTTTTGTCATTGAGTTTTTACTCTTTAGTTAATTTCGTTAGTGCTAGCAATTATAAATATATATTTCTTTTTTAGGGTTACGCTGTTTCCGCACACAGAAGGGTAGGCAAAGGGAACCTAATGACTACACCTATAACACCTCCACTCTTCTCCGAATTCTGAAGGTATTGCGTGTTGAATAGCGGAACTTAACGCCACACTTTGCTTCGACACTAGGACGAAGAAAATGGAAATATTAAATTTCATCGAATGGAAAATGAATCCACTACCGACAGGTAGTGTTTACAGTCACACACTCGTGTCCCTCAAAAACCAACAGGTACTATTGCGTGATATCCAATTTTAATTAAATTTTCAGTTATGCTGGATGCTCCAGTAAATTTGATTTTTTCTGTCACAGTTCAAACGAGATCTGTATGGAAGCACCGAAAATAGTTTTCGTATCACAGAGTAATATTCGAAATATTTTTTTTATTCTATAAAACATAAAAGACTACAGTATAAAGAGCAAAGCTTCACGAAATTTTATTGTATGAGGGATCATTTTAATGTCAACCAGCCAAAAGTAGAAGTTTGACCTTTACAGCCCAGAAAAGTTCAGTCTGTTTTATAGATTAACTTTTTTAATTTTTTTGACTCGATGATTTTTTCCGGTAAAATGTAATATCCAAGTGTTAAATGGTTCTTTTATATTTTCTAATATTTGTGCTTTTAATCTCTTAATTACGATACCTTGTGTGAAGACCTGAAATGACGAACTTATTTTCTAATAGATATAAAAACCACCATGAAACCATAGTTAAAAAGTGTCCGAATGTAAAAGCAATAATTTCTGATTAGATTACCGCACTTGCAATTTGAACATATTTTCATTAAAAATTCACTTAATACTATACAAATATGGTCAATATAAATATAAGCGACAATAGTAAAACTGTCCATAAAATTGTATATATACTCTGCCTACGCTGTCAATAGTCAGAGATGTATGAGGCAGAGAACAAAAAAGAAAAAATAACGAACAATATAACAATACGAAAATAGATATCAATAAGTGACTTTTCGTATAAAAATTTAAGCAATAATCTTATTTTTTTAAAAAATTACAAAAAAGTAATGTCTTTCTATATATTTTTATCAAATAAGATTTTATTTGACAGTTTTTGACATAAGGAAATTCAGAGTTCAATTCATATATGAGAATAAAATCCGTATTTTATAGATACAAATTTTAACTTTAGCTAGAAGGCTTTAAAGTTACCAACTGAAATAACAATAACTTCTCTTCAGTATTGAATTTACTTCTTTAGTTCCTGCGTAAATAATATAGTTAATATGTAGTGCTACGATAAGCAGGATATGCAAGTTTAATGTAAATTAAATAAATAAAAATAAAAACTAAAGTAGATAATTAATGACTTTTATTTCAACTGCATTTTTTAAAATAATTTTAGAATAAAAATTTTATCTTCATTGTTTGTTTATTCTAAAAACCTTTTATAGTAAACAAAAACTGAAGCTGAAAGGTTAGGTTATCGTTTTTTGTTATGGCTTTCGGGGCAAGTAAGCTAATGTAAGTCAGTTATTTAAATGTGTTGTTATATTTACTGACGTAACTGGGTGTATTCTGTCACCATTAATATTCTTATAGAATATATATATGTCGGAATTTGTAGTACTGAGGTGGTTCCGGAACGCCAGCGCCATCTGTTGGCGCTCGACAGAGTTAGTGTTATGCATTGGTATGGAAGGGGCGAGTCGAAGCGTGGCCGACGGACATTGACTCACTTTGTGTTTGGCGGTCGGCCGGTGCAGACGACACTGAAACTGTCCCGCGTTCCGTGCTGTGTATCTACCTACTGGGATAGCGATAGCTGCTTTCTTGTGAATTGGTTACGGTGTTGTAATTAATTCGTAATATCACAAATTATGTTTACTCGTGCCAACATTATCCACTGAAGCCCACAGTAGACCGGGTACTCAAAACTATGTGCGAGAGAGATCCACCCAACTCCGACATCAGAAGTGCGATCGGTGTTGGCACAGAGAACAATGGAGATAACCACTGGCGTGCTATGTTCGGAACCCTGTATACACCGAGGCTAATTCAGGGAGGTATATAGGTTACCCACTTATGATCCTGACAAAGAAGACACGGACGCGAGATCGTGGTGGGCAACGGCTGACTTGTGCTTTTCACGTGTGGCGGTCAACTCGAGCTTGCGGTAAGTAAGCCACTGAAAAGTGAAGCATCTACGTGGCTGTCTCAAATAGCAGACGAGTGTGATGGGCTACTCTCACAAATCACTGGAAGGACGTACAACATTGGAGTGTTTGAGCTGCGGAAAATTGGCTGGCCACAAGTGAGCGGAATGCAGAAGCCTATCGATGCGACGTGACAAACAATCTTCAACGTCGAATCAAGCGGTGTAGCAGCCGGCAGCGAGGCCTTTAGTGTGCTTCGAGTGTGGCAAACTGGGTCATATCGCTGTCTGGTGCACGAGCGGCGGCGGCAGGCCGGGTGACGGCAGCGGGGACGGCGCAGCGCGCGGTGAGCGGTGTGTGGACGAAGCGGCGTGTGGACGTATGCAGTGTCCATCCTCCAAAGGGTAGGATACAGGACAAAGGTGAACTGATTTGTTTTGTTTATGATTCGGGTGCTGAATTCTCGTTAGTTGAAAGTTCTTCTATTAAATTTAGCGGTTGACGGTTTAGTAATGTTGTTAGTATGGTCGGTATTAGTCAAACACAAGTATACAGTACCGAACAAAGTCTGTATTGTGTAGTATTAACGATTGCCCTCTTGAGATATTGTTGTCGCGAGATTTTAAATCAGTTTCCTGTAAACATAACTGTGACTGACATTTGGTTAGACGGGAATCTGTGTAAATTCAGTGAATAACGATAGTGTACATAGTGTAGGTTGAGTTGACTTTGACTGACATCTCAGCTGATATTACTGGTAGTGACCAATTGAAACTTTTAGAAATCTTAGGTCGATATTCAGAATTTTTCATAGTTGGCTTGCCAACGACTCTAGTATTGGTTCGAATGTTCGAGTTGGTTCGAATCACACGGTACAGCGGCGTCCATATAGAATGTTGGCGGATGAACGTGACATTATACGCGACAGAGTTAAAGAACGGTTACACGTGAATATCATTAGGCCGAGCTGTTCTCCTTTTGAAAGTCCAGCTTTATTAGTAAAGAAGTATGACGTTCAGATCGTATCCATATTGACTATAGTGAGTTTAACAATAATACCATCCCGGACAGTTCTCCGCTTCCATTGATTACTGATCAAACTTCACGTTTTCAGGGTGCTAATTGTTTTTTGAAACTCTATAGCGCAAGCGGTTTTCATTTGATCACAGTAAACGAAAATTCTATAGACAGTACTGCTTTCATAACGGCTGAAGGGCAGTTTGAATTCTTGACTGTGCCTTTTGGTCTGATGAATTCAATTTCGATTTTTCAGAGGACAATTGTGATCGTGTTGGGTGATTTGGTTCGCGATTGCGTGGTGGTGTATTTTGAGGACATTTTTATTGTCTCAACCGATTTAGCGGTCCAGTATGGGAGGACTTAATGCAGTGTTGGAAGCTGTGACAAGGGCTGGTTTGTCTTTGAACCTAGTGAAGTGTTCCTTCTTTAGGACGAGGGTGGTGTACTTGGGGTTTGAAGTGGAGGCTAGTCAGGTCTCTATCGCCTCCGGAGACTGTGATTAAGTTGTGGCAGTTCGTCGGATTAGCTTCCTATTTCCGTCAGTTTTGAACCTGTTGTTCGTCTCGAGGCTGAGGGGACTATTGAACAGCATTTTGACTTTTGCTGGTTTCCGGTCATGGTATGCTGGAGGATTTGTGGATGACTGCGTTGCTTGTAGGGTCGCGAAATCTCACTCAGGCAGGGTTCAAGCTGGGCTGCATCTGATCCCTAAGGCATTGACTCTTGGAGTGTTCACGAGGTGACTTGTGGCTTTGTTTGGGGTTCCAACTCGCATCATTACTGACCAGGGAAGATGTTTCACTGGTGGTGGTTTCACTAGTAGACATTGGTTGGCATCTCTTGGCGGCGGATTTACCTCGTGCTAACAGGCAGGTAAGGCTCGTCAGGAGTGTGTTAAAGTCCATATTAACGGCGTTTGTGACTAGCAGTAATAGGTTGTAGCAAGAATCTGTAGGAGAGTACAGCTCTTGATAAATTGTACGATAAACCAGGTGCTTTGAGTTTTTAATACGTGAAGTCGCGATACCGTTATCATTGATGTGTATCGGTGGTGTATATCATTGATGTGCCATTGATTTGTCGTTGATGTGCGTCAATGGTGTGTATCTTTGATGTGTGTCTTTGATGTGTATCATTGGTGTGTATCATTGATTTGTATCATTGATGTGTAGTAGTGAGGTATAGATTTACGTTGACATTGACGAAATTCGTTTAGTAGCATCAGACATTATTACGAAGTGTGCGGAATATGGTAGGTCCCGTTTTGACATGACAAAAACGAAAGTTAGTAAATTTTCTGTTAGCGTATTGTTAGAAAACGAAGAGAGAAATTAGGCAAAATTAGATTTGAAATTTAAAGATCCATTTAAGGTTGTCGAAGTTTTGGAGTGTGATCGTTACACACTAAAAGCTGTAAATTATAAACGTCTTGTAACATACAAATTTGCTTACGATATGTTGTGGAAAATGCCAGTAAGTCATGTACCCGACGAAATCAATGTGTAATTTATGATGTTGTTGATGATAATGATGGTTCAGGTATAAGGTTCAGGTATAAGGTTCAGGTATAAGGTTCAGGTATAAGGTTCAGGTATAAGGTTCAGGTATAAGGTTCAGGTATAAGGTTCAGGTATAAAGTTCAGGTATAAAGTTCAGGTATAAAGTTCAGGTATAAAGTTCAGGTATAAAGTTCAGGTATAAGGTTCTGGTATACAATTACTTGTGTAATTACTAGTGTACGTATATTACAATTCTAGTGTACGGTTCTGGAAGTTGGTTGGTAAGGTTCTGGTGTAGGTTGGCCGAGCGGTACGAGGTACTGTTGTAGCTTTTTCTTCTAGGCTAACCAACACACGAGGACGTGTGCTAGCAGGATGGCCGTGTCGGAATTTGTAGTACTGAGGTGGTTCCGGAACGCCAGCGCCATCTGTTGGCGCTCGACAGAGTTAGTGTTATGCATTGGTATGGAAGGGGCGAGTCGAAGCGTGGCCGACGGACATTGACTCACTTTGTGTTTGGCGGTCGGCCGGTGCAGACGACACTGAAACTGTCCCGCGTTCCGTGCTGTGTATCTACCTACTGGGATAGCGATAGCTGCTTTCTTGTGAATTGGTTACGGTGTTGTAATTAATTCGTAATATCACAAATTGTGTTTACTCGTGCCAACATTATCCACTGAAGCCCACAGTAGACCGGGTACTCAAAACTATGTGCGAGAGAGATCCACCCAACTCCGACATATATATATCTAATTTTATTTACGTAAGGAAAGAAAAAGGAGGAGAAGGCGGGTTCTTTTAATTTTTTTAAGTATCTATACAATTATTTTCTTTAACTTTTCTTTAACTTTTAGAAGGAAAAAATAGTTTGTTTTCATTTCGTTGACATAATTTGTTTGTTGGTATGTAGCGTTGAAATTTACATAGATTAAATATTTTCTACGATTTCTAGTTTTTAAGTTAAATGCAACACTTTAATTGTACTTATTTAGATTGGTATTAGATTTACCGTATCTGTTTTTTGCCATTCTTTTACTACTGGGAATTTACCAGTAACTTATTTTAAGGATAAAGAGTTTAGCTTAGTTAAATGTTTCTCTATTAGCATCAATGTTTTATTATAATGTTAAATTTTAAAGAAATTCTTTGTTGCTTCACGGAGCCTAACACTACCGTATGTCTAACAAGGTCGGCCATCTACTTTATAAATATAAACATTCCCCCACTGACATATTTTAACTGCATCATGAAGACTATTTATAGAAACTTTTAGTTGCTGTCGTTTAATTTTTTTTCTAAATCACTCTTTTCCCTTGTTAAGACACTTCGTTTACCATATTCCGCCTAATTTCGAGACACTGTGTGAGTGAAAACCTAATGCACCACGATTCACTGCGAAACTATGTTAGCTAGCTTACAAAAAGAAAATCTAAATTTCCTTTGTTAATTTACTTTTGATAAGATAATTGCAGAAATGCGAATTGTATAATACAACATTTATTGATATATAAGTGTTGTGTGGTCGACATCAGAGAGCTACGAAATGAAACAAACTAGCGGACGCGCGCAGCTTCGCTTGCGTATTTAAGGGTGAATTCTAATAACCCATGAAACATGTGTCGAATGAAATATTTTTAAGAGTCTAAATTTCAAATTGTATACAAATCGGTGGCGATTTAAGAATTTTCCCATACAAACTTTCAACCCCTTATTTGCACCCTTAGGGGGTGAATTCCAGAAAACCATGAAACATGTGTTTAATTATATATGTTTAAGAGTCTGAATTTTAAATTTATAAAAATTGGTGACGATTTAAAAAAAAACCTATACAAACTTTCAACCCCTTATTTGCACCCTTAGGGGGAGAATTCTAGAAAACGATGAAACACGTGCTCAATTAAATACTTTTAAAAAATCGAAATTTCAAATTTTTATAAAAATCGGTGCCGATTTAAATTGTTTCCATACAAACTTTGAACCCCTTTAGGGTTAAAATTTTTAAAAATCCCTTCGTAGTGGATGTCCAGATTACGAAAGTAAACTTTTGTCCAAATTTAATGTTTCTACGCACAGCGGTTACGGCTGTGCGTGCGTCTTACCTCAGTCAGTGAGGACAAGTCCTTTTATATACAGGGTGTCCCAGGAGCCAACGATAAAACGAAACCAGGTGATAGACCAAGTCGTGACAGTTATGAGAAAAATATAAAAAAAAATCTTTGTCATGTATTTTTCATATTATATTGATTTTAAAAAATATCACAAAAACCGACACCCTGTGATGGTTTTTCACGTCCCTGGACTACAAATATTACTCTTTCTTCATTTTTTTTTCTGTAATGTAATCATGATTAACCCTTCTGTGAATTACAGTTTAAGATTTAAACATACCTGCATCAGTTTTCAATAAAATGTGGTGTTTTTGCC